>CAAAJI010000107.1:89455-107244 GCA_900642245.1 Fragilaria radians | reverse complement strand
CCAACAAGCACACCCACCACTGCAGCCCCAACTACTAGTTCACCTACATTGGCTCCTACATTGCCTCTGATTTGCATTGAAACTGCTCCTGGTGCAAGTGTTTTATCATACGAAACATTTGAAAATGGAATTCTTGTTGGATGGAACAATGCAACAATAGACTCTAGTGCACAGACAGCTTTTTCAAGATTTGTAGGTCGCTTTGGGAAAGGAAGTAAGCCATCAAAAATAATATCTCTACCCTCTGGGACTTTGAGTGTTCGTGTTGAATTCAAATTCTATGAAATCGACTCCTGGGATGGCAATGGTGCCACTTGGGGTCCTGATAAATTCTTTGTTTACGTAAATGGATTTAAAGTGGATATGGGCTTTTTTGATGCTTCAATATCAGAAAATGCAATTGGTACCTCTGGTGATATTACTTGGTCTCACAGCTCCACCACTGTGTTAGGGAAATTAGCTTTTGGGTCAGCTAATGATCAAAAGCACAATGTTGTGATGAACATCCCTGGGAGCTACCTCACTTCAGGTAACCTTAAGCTAGATTTTGAGGCAGCTGTTAGCGAAGTTTTTGATAATGAAACAGGAGGTATTGATGATTTGAAAATAATTGTGTGCCCCTTCTAATCTATTGATTGAATGGATTCTAGGTATGGTACCATGAAGATAAAACACCAGTCAAAAAAAAAGTTTCTTTCAAAAGCAAAATATTCTTGAATTATCTTCACACTGTTTCTCATCAGCATGGTTCAAGATTAAGAGTGCAAAGTGCAGACAGTCTTTGCAATGAAGTGTTTGATGAAGTTCCTAATTCATTTGATACACATTTGCCACATATTCTAGAAGAAATGAGGGATAAACACAAGGTACCATATTGTTCTAAATAATCACTTTTCAAAAGTAACATATAGATCCACATGATGGATGCCTCTAAATTAATGAATGAATGTCAAAAGTAAAATTAATACTTGGATTGATAATGATAAATAGTAATTTTTAGTGCTTATATGATAATCATCTCGTATCATTGTTATCCAATTTGTCGTATCAAAAATTAATGGAAGAAACCCCGGAAAATGCAGTTGGGTAGAGGATAAGAAAGAGATTTGTCTTGAGGATTCAGAAGAATCACGATCACATTTAGGAAACAATCATAAAGTCACACATATTGGAAGTTAATTTTTGGAAAGAGATAAAGAGAAATGGAATGACGATGATAGGGAGCGTCAACTTTACGACAAGTTCTTGAGAAAATCCTGTCCAAGAGATTGCAGTTTGTTAACAGCCAGAATGGTTGACACAGCTGCCTTGAACTTTCTCTTGGCATTATATTTAGTTAAGGTCGTCAAAGTGCCTCCAAGATCTCGTTGTGCCAAAACTTCATCTTGAACTTGAATCCATGGATTTTGTAAGGCGTCGCTTGCTGACAATCGAAGATTGGGATCCACTGTGAGGAGTGATGATATCAAATCCTTGGCTTCCGTGGATACAGTGCCCCAGTATTCATCATGAAATTCATATTCTCCCCGTCGTATCTTTCTAAACAAATCTCGCTGATTGTTTTCAATAAAAGGGGGATATCCTCCCAAGAGGATGTAGAGAATAACTCCAACACTCCACATATCTGCCTTGGTATCGTATGGTTGTCCTTCAAGAATTTCTGGTGAGACGTAGCCTGGAGTTCCACATTGAGTAGTGAGTGAGTTGGGTGCGTATACCTTTTTGGCAAATCCAAAGTCAGCAATCTTGACAGCAGAATCATCATCCTGGGATACCAAGAGTAAATTTTCGGGTTTCAAGTCGCGGTGAGCAACATGATTAGAATGGCAATATCCTACAGCTTCCAGTAGGATTTTACAAACATCACGTGCTTCTTTTTCACTATAATATGCCTTTGCAACGATTCGATCAAAGAGTTCTCCCCCACTCATTCGTTCCATAACAAGGTAGTATGTAGAGGGCTCAGCAAAGAAATCGTAGAGTCGAATGATATGTAGATGTTTCATTTCCTTGAGAATGGACACTTCATCTAATAAGGCTGCTTCATCCTCTTCTGTTAGCTTTCTACGGTTGACACACTTAACAGCGTAAGTAATCGATTCCGATGATCTATGAAATCCTTCGCGTACTGTCGAAAAGGCTCCTGTACCAAGCTAGGGAAGAAAAGTGAATGAGGGCATGATATGTGAGCATCGGCTGCTTTGGAAAATCGCTACAAAAATTGGGAGAATGTAACATTGAGGCAAATTAGGCTACTTACAACTCCACGTAATCGATACAATTCATCAAAACGCATTCCACTTTGAGAAGATGGTTGAGGAGTATCCTCTAGTAAATCAGAGTGCGACATGTGATTAGTTTCTTGGTCTTGTTGAAGCTCCAAATCTTTTTTACTAGATGACTTTTTACCACTTTTGGAACGTTTTTTCTTTTTGGACTTTTTAGGATTATTGGATTGAGAAGTTCTGCTAGTTGAGACAGATTTACTATGACTTTGATTGCCCTCAGCGATAGCAGCAGCGGCGGCCTGCAATACTTTATCTTCTTCGTCTTCGTTAGTCTGAGGCGTTGGAGGGGCTGGAAAGTTAGCCTTCACAGAGGTCGTGACAGGTGGTTGCGAAGGTGGATCTGCCAGAGAAGGAAAGGATATTGCGTCGTCTTCCAAGCTACTGGTAGTGTTAGGTTTCGATTGAAGAAAAGGATCCAATGCTTGCGTTAAGTTTTGTCTCTTAAGATTGAAAGAAGATTCAAAATTAGTGGACAACGGGAAATCGAAATCGTCAAAAGGGTCTTTTGATGTTGTACTATTGACAGATTTCGATCTGGATTTTGTTGTTGATGATTTGGATGACACCGAAGACTTGTGAGGGATCGCTGATGATTTGTTGGTCGGAAAAGATGTATTGTTTGCTATACCTGAGGTTCTAGAATCTGTTGGAGTTGGTGATTCTGCTGGAGGTGCAGTAATGAAACTATCCAATCGAGGGAGACGCTGATCGTCGTGACTACCAAAGAGTGGTGTCAAAGATTCCGGCTCGGGTTTTAGAGTCTTGTATGTATCCTAAATTGTGGAACAAGGAAAAAAGAAAGGAAACACAAACAATTGAATCCAAATCAAATTCAAAAGTAAGAGAGACGATGGAAAGTGAGATAGATGATAGGTTGACAGGGGGGGAGAAACAAAAAACCTGTTCGTCTTCACAATGACTCTAGACCCCAGTTCAACGATTGTAAAGTACTCAGGTGCGATGCACAGTATAAAGACACAATTCCTACAGTGGGGGTTCCGTTATCAGGGGCATCGCAAAAGAATATTTTTTCAACGGGCAATCCGAATCCCCATCCCAAAATTGTTGCAACAAACGACGAGAATTTCAAGGTAGTGTCATCAACATATAGAGCCTTTCTCTTCTTTCGAACTTTCATCAATCGACAAATGAAAACGCAAAAAAACAATGATTGTTTTCAAAATCCTAAAATAGAAGGGACCATTCATGAAAGAAACTTACTCGACCGTTAGCCGAGGATGAACCACAACCCATTCGAAACCCAACCTTGGGGAGTCGAAAATGGGATAAATTTTGAACTTGCGGAAGGTCACGTTCGACTGCTACTTCAGTTTTCCTACTATATTTACTTGTAGACACAATTATATTGATCAGACATTTCATGAATTCTCATTGGCTCAATTCAACGCTTGGCGAATTATCCTTAAACCCTACTCTGAAATTACTCTGAAATAATTCGTGACTCAAACCTGCTCAAATATGATATCCAGTGAGATTATTAGTCGGCTCACTTGAACAGGTAGCTTGGTATATATATCTTGTGATCTGTGATTATTGCCAGAACTCATTAACGTTAAATCAAACTGCCTTTGATACTACCATCATGATACCTAAATGACAAGGAGATTTGACGGTTGTCGTCAATTTTCAACCGTTAGTATGGAATTTCAATGCATCTTTCTCTCTGTATAAGAGGCAAAGGTTTCATACACACTAATATTATCATGAGAAAATATAATTGCTCAAATTACGTGCTGGAATATACAATACTGAACATATCTTTAAAAAGGCTGTCATGGCTGAGGTAAGGGCATCAAAGATCAGGACTAATTTACTATCAAAGTGATAGATTAAGCATTATTTCTAGCCTTTGAGGACAACTCTGGGTAGAGGAATATGTGAAATCTTTATTTGTAGATACTGAACTTAATTGCCTAGGGTAGGGTCTTGTATAGAATGAGGCGTGCCACCACTCTTAAGGATTAGACTCCCAACCGACACATACTTCCCCTTTGGAAGACAACTCTCTTTGTTGCTTACCAGTCATTCATCGTCTCACTTTAATGAGCGATAGTTTCAAATAACACCAAGATTTGAGTGAAGCGCAGTGTCAACGGGAAATAAAGAGGCATAAAAGTAGTAGCTGAGCATTGGATAAACTTTTGACTGTAGCATTACCTTAAACTATATCTATGGACAACATGACTGGCGTGTTTTTTGTGAAAGCTGCATTTAGCACAGCAACGATAATGCCTTGGGATCTCCTTGACACTTCCAACGGTGGTCCGAATTGACAACGTTGGCTCAATTTTTTGGCGGGAAGATGATATTTCCTGTATCCAGACTAGTTGTTGACACTGAATACCATATTATCCGCGACGATATTGAAGATGAGAGTATCAAGATTTCCTTTGTCAGGACAGAGGACAACAATGATGATATCTCGACAGAAAATGCGAGCAGAGAGACTTATGAAAAGAATTTGGTTTAGTATTTATAGGAAAGACGTTTGAAGTCTATATACTGCATGATAGGAAGGGCTTTAGAAGTCATCACTTATATTTGTCATGTCGTTAAGAGTAAACACGACTGACAGTAGACGGTCAAATAATGAGGAGACTAA
The DNA here is from genome assembly GCA_900642245.1 of Fragilaria radians. Lineage (NCBI taxonomy): Eukaryota > Bacillariophyta > Fragilariophyceae > Fragilariales > Fragilariaceae > Fragilaria > Fragilaria radians. Next base: position 102,333 of record CAAAJI010000107.1, on the reverse strand, counting down.
ATCGATGATTAATTTCTGAGAAAGACCAGAATAATTCTAGCTTTAATCATTAGAAACAGCCGAAATCATTCTAGTGCTCCAATCATTTACGAGGGGACAGTTTAGCATTTACTTTATTTCTTGATTTCCTTGAAACAGCTTAGTTATCTTAAGAAAACCTAAAGTCCTTGGGAATTCTCATGGCTAAACAGGATCAACAGTGATATGATACCTAATCAAAAATTTGGATCATGGAAATGGAGATTGAAGCAGCTATTTTGATAATATTCACTCCCTGAAAAGCTGATCTGCAATCTCAGAAAGATGAAACAAGTCACTTCTTTAGCAGCAAAGTATAACCACATTAATAGACGTAGATCTTTACCTAGCGCTTGTCCACTCAAGAACGGACTGTAAGGGAATTTGTAGAATAGACTTTTGCGATCGTGTCGCTCTGTAGATTCTAGAAGTGATTGGAGAAAACCAGACCTCAGAGAGTAGTGAATAATGATATATATCCAAAAATCTTATGTATATGGAAAGGTCATTGGCTTTGTGATAATCAGCAGATCCAAATTGGTTATAATTCGGACGGACAGCATGAATTACGTGGTTGTTGTAATTGTTCCGAATGTCTCTGGACCTGTTAGTTTGGCATCACCCGTGAAACATCTGACATTTTCCCCTTGAAGCAGTGGAAGTTTGACACGTGCGCGCCATAAGTTGTTACCTCCAGCGTTAGACATTACTCTTTTCGACACCACCAACTCCTAAGCTGTATCTTTGCTCGAAGGTTCAAATCTAGAGTAGATCCATAGTCTATAGCTAGTTGGATTCGGCTATCTAGGATGAAAGTTGAAGTCTTCTTAAAAGCCATTGATTGTTTTGAATTTTGATATGATTGTACTAATTCCATTTTTGCACGACTCACACACCCTTAGTAGTCCAAATGTATAGATAAATTTCTACAGTGTCGAGAAAAATCGAGCTATAGAAGGTGGATCTTCCTGAAGAGTCTTATAAACTAGGACTATCCAGTTAAGGCATTCAGATTAATTCTAAGTGTCACAGGCTTGACAATTCACGATCATAGGGGAAGATAATTGTTTTACAGTATCCTAAAGTGTCACCGACTTCATAGCTCTTTTTAAGCACAGCTTCCCAACTACATAGGAATCAAAAGGCTACAGCCCTTGGAGCCATTCTATACTTTCAGATCAGGTTACTGATAAGTTTGAGCCAAGGCTGAAAGTCTGTCACATATGAAGTAGATTCAAAAAAGGCAAAACACAGCTCATTCATTATGTTTGTTGTTGCATGGTCCGTGTTATATTTTTTCTAAGAGCTTATTGGAGGACCTGTATGTCCTAACCTTTTGCCCAAAACCACACATCAATTATCAGCTGTTCTCGTTAAAAGCCATTACAACACTTTTTCATATCACAACAAGCTTTGCCTTATGAATGAGATTCAGAATCTTGGAATTAGGATTGCAATCATTCTTGATGCTCATTTCATACTAATGGCAGCCTCTTCTTTCTCAGAAATGCTTTCTGTAAGAGCAGAAGTTCCATATGGCTTCATGTCGTAACATCACGCCCTTTCTATTTTGGTGTACTTGCAGCTTCAGTGACATTTTTATCGGCAATCCTCCATGATAGGAAAAAACGTCTTTTCGGATGAAATCTCCAATTCTGTTACCACTAAAATATTTGCATTTCGATTACAATCATGTGAAGAAAGCATCACAACAGTGTTCTGTGCTGTCTATGATCCAATAAGTTATGACTACTGTTCCTTCCGTGATTCTAGCAAAGAGGTGTGTGATAAAAAGAGTATAAGTATTTGGTCAATTAATGAATAGTTGATATTTGTCGAACAAAGGAACAACATTTGATCAGCAAGAGGTATCACTTGTCGCCTCTTTCTTCAACTACAACACAAAAAGAGCTAGCAATTGGATTATATGTACCATATTGTTCACTTAATGTTCCTTTTAGAGGAGCACGACCTTGCTTGCACTTGTGGTTTCCAATTTTGATTTTGACACACGCTTTGAATGATGAATTACCTTCTGTTGAGACATGCAAAATATGGAAATGATTATAAGGATGAGAGAAACACAACTGCATGTAAAGGGTTTTGGTGTGGGTATATCTCTCGATTTACATGTATAGTAGATGATGATCTTTAACTTTCAGACTCCAAACCTATGGTTGAAATTATTCTTGAGGGTTTGGCTGTATCCCCACACCGCTCACCTAGCTTGAACACCCATTATCACTTGAGACATCAAACAAAGACCGTCTGGCATTTCCAATTTGCTGATTTTCTTCCAAACTCATGAAAGATTCATATCTTACGCGCATTATGAAAGGCATTTTTCTTGAATTTCATCATCAGGATAAGTAAAGGTATTATTGATTATTGATGTAATATCTGCCTGATCCATTCTAGACTACGATATAACAACGATTCTGGAGAAATTAAGATTAAATTATCCTTACAGTCACTACATTATTCTTAGAACAGATTGAGTCATGTTCATTCTTTTATTATTGGCTTTACCTTCATCCAAACCTAAATCATCGCCTTCAGAATTATTACTTGTAATATTTTATGTACTTGATAACCCTTCATCAAGCTAACTTCAATAACTCGTCTCCTTTCTGAAGTCTTTCATCTTTCTAATTCTTGGTAGAAATTTTTTTCTTGAAATTTTTTTCTTGCTGTGTCCACCCCAAGTGCACAATCACAAGACTTGCTTTCAAAGAAATTCGTTCTTGTCAGATGGATGAACAATGCCATTGTTCCCAATCATGGACCGATTTCGTTAAGGAGCTTTGTTACAGCCAGCAACTTCTGATCTGTTATTATCATTGGTATTTGTTTCAACTTTTCTCATCCTTTTGAGATTATTTCATTGAACATGACAAGATTTCTTGCAGTCATTGTAAGTGCACCTTCATACACTATAATACCTACTTCTCCCCCTACAGATGCAATATTTGTCTCTAAGCAGAAAGGGAAATAGAGCTTGATCTTCACTGTCTTGGCTCTCATCAGGGGTTTTCTTCATGAATCTTAAGTGAGTGTTCTATATTTTTGTCTTGTTCAGTCTTTTTCATTAATTTATCTAGTCTTTTCAGCCTCTTTGATTATATTCTCCCTTTTCTAGGATACAGAAGGATAGATGAGTGAATCTTCTAATTTCGCACCTGACCTCTCAAATTAAGGTTAACAAACTACTGTACAAAGACACAATTCAGTACCGTATGTAAAAGTACTCTACTTTCCCGTACCAAACATTGTCGTTGAGTCGTTTTGAAGGTATCTTTGTCAAAAATTTCATGTAGGTATTAGCGGACTTACTTACTGTGTATGATGCTGACACCATAGTTCCTTTCCATCCACAGTGGAAAAAAATTACTTGATTCGGAAGATCTCTCAAGTCACTTGTGGTTTCCTTTCTCTCTCTCTCTCTCGCTTTCTTTCCTCCTCTCTATTGTCACATACATAGTGACATACAGAATAAGCAAGAATGACATGGATATATGTGTTTTTTGTGTCATGTCAACTGATTTTGTTGGTTGTTGTTCACACATCGTTGGCATTTACAACGACAATCGGTGGAAACAGGGAGATTCTGAAAAGATTGACAACTACAACATCCAATCCATTTAGGATGACCAAAATGACATCCAATCCATTACTAGAGTTCTCCTTGGACGGTAAAGATGAGAGTCAAAATGATGAAGATGGTGAGGACGAGGAGGAGGAGGAATCCAGATCCAATGGCAATTCATTTTCTACATCCTCCATTTCTTCATCACAACCATACTCCTCGGTCATACCATTGGGACCAATATCCTCATGGGTCACACGAGTACGTATGTATGATTTTCTGTAGTTTATTTTGTTGTAGTGAAACACTCATCCTCCTAAACATTTTCTCTCTCTCTCTGTATATACATTCGTACAGATTGGAATGATGTCCTTTATCATTAGTATGTGCATCGCACTTCCTCTTACGTTACTTTCCCAACGACTCCTTCTAGATCCCTTTCGGACCAAAGTTCAATCCGAACAGGCTGCCTTGGCGACGGGACAATTCTGCGCTCGTTGGTTGTTACGTATCATACCCTTTTGCAAGATTCATGTCACAGCCGAGCAAGATATTGACCCTGAACCATCCATTTGGGTTTGTAATCATCAAAGTATGTTGGATGTCTTCATTTTGTTAGCTGTTGACCGAGATATGCGTGGGCCCAACAAACGCCCAATTAAAATTGTTTATGTACGTACATTTCTTTCTTGTATACAAATATTATAAAGAACAAACTCTTACTCACATACGTTTTCTATACTACAGTGGAAGCAACTCGAAAAAAATTTTGTTACCAAACTTCTCTTTCAACAATGTGGATTTATACCCGTAGAAATGGCCGACAATGGGAATGGAAACGAAAATGAATATGATATATCCAGCTTTCGTTCCTTATTACGTCTTACCAAACAAGCCATAGCCGATGGATTTGATATTGGTATATTACCTGAGGGACAATTGAATCCTCATCCAGAGGAGGGATTATTACCCGTATACTCTGGTGCCTATACATTGGCCAGGATGTCACGACGTCCCATTGGGATGATGGCACTTTATGGAGTCCAAAATTTATGGCATCCACTTCAGGGGATGCATTGTATAGACAATACAATTCGTGTTCGTGCCTACGGACGACGTCAAACGTATGTAACCCAACAAGACTTTTGTCATACCTTTCAACATGTCGTTGGATACTTTGGTCAAACTGGTAGAGACCCACCCGATTTGGCCGAATGGATAAAAACTTCAACTAATCAACCATCCTTGTCAATGACATCATCGTCGTCATTACGTTCCAATACTGAGGACGTATCCAATCCTATTAAATCAACAACAATCAACACCAAAACGAAACGATTGCCATTTTCGTAAAGAAACAAAAAGAATACACATTTGTTTTGTAATGATTGATTTGAGAATGGTATTTCCTGGAGAGAATTTTGTCTCTCGTTTGTTAAATTTTACCCCTTGTCTAGTTTTGTCAATTTTTATATTCCCAATTTGTCAACTTTGTAGATATATGTATGTACATAACTATTGATGTGCCTTGATGCTTTCTTCATGTTGTTGGGTTTTCTTCATGCTGAAAGTAAAATTATGGAACGCAATAGGCTGAAACTTATCAAGGAATGGAACGATATCATATATCTTTGGTATTTAGGAAAACATTTAAATATCATAATTCTATATTTATGAAACATCTTTATTCACGCCTGTTGTTGAGGAACTGATAACAATCTTTAGTTTTCCAGTTTAATTATAGTATATTGTCAACTAACATCAAAGTCGCATTATTATTGCCAACTTATTATCAATAAATCTCTTTTAACATTTAGATTCAAGTCCATTTTGCCTCTCTGAGGATTTGAAATGATGAACTTTTTGGAAAATTTCTAAAGCACAATCATAATTATTGCTTTTTGATTTTGTTTATAGTGCTCAGACAAGTACGTTTTGTATCTTGTTAGTAATTATGCTTACGAAATGAATCTTTTACAATGCTTAGGAATGATGAAAAAGGAGCTCAATGACTTCATTTTTTGGTCTTGAATTGAATTGTTATGAATGAAAGTCCACTCAACCAAGACATGTAGATGGAGCTTGGAAACAGGTTGCATGTTCTAAACAAACTACAGGAAGTTCAAATTAAATCATTTGAAACCTTGGCTTTAGAATTTGAAAACTTGTATACAATTGATTTTGGTCAAATACCTTTCTTTCACAGATGTCTGACTTTTCACATGTGCAAAAAGTAATTCAAGCTGACACATGAAGCACACCATTCATTACATTGCTATTGCATTAATCTTGAAAGATACCTTGATAGCATGAAAAGATGTGGCTCTGTAGTATAGCATTTGAGACAAAGATGATTTTCTGCTTGAAATTCCTTGTCAATGGCCTTGTGAAAATTAGAGCTCAATATTGTAGAATTCTACTTCTCACTTTGAGTTTGTGCGTGTCAGTATATTCTTGATTCTGACATTAATTGTGTTCTTCAAAGATTGAATTATGTTTGGTTCACCTCTGGTAGGATTTGTGGTCAGAGATAATGTGGGATTTTGGCTGAGCGACATTGGAACAGGAGCAGCAATGTTGTTCTGAATAATTGGAAGAACTGTTGGCAAGGCCTTAGAAATAGATGGTGATGATGGCATATTGGTCTTCATCATAAGCATGGAAATTTGGGGGGCTTTACTTTTTCGAGTGAAAATTGTAGTAGTAATGGGAGATTTTGAAGGCTTTTTCGGTGTGGGTGATTTTGTATTGCGTTTTATTGATGTAGGTGATTTTGTCCTTTGCATAGCTTTGTTAGACGTTGGTTGCTTTGTTCTTTTTTGAATCGAGTTTGTCATGGGCGTATCGGACATTGGTGTAATAATTGACGGTGCATGTGAAGGCGATGGAGCCACTATATCAGCCGAAATATCGGCAGGAGACTTCGATTTCATCATGTTGATAACATTGTCAATAGAACTGATATTCAATACATCTGAAGGAAATCCGGTGGGGCCTTCATTACTGAAGCTGGCGAGTGTTGGTGCTTTTGTTGTTAACATATCTAGTGGTGACGAGCCCACTGCTATACTAGTTGGTGTTTTAGTTCTAAAAGTGGCATAGGTTGGTGACAAAGTAGTGGGTACAGCTTTTGAAGGCGAGCTTGTCACTACAGGTTGCCTCGTCCTGAATTGAGAGTAAGTTGGTTGAATCGAAATAGGAGTTTCCGATACAGATGGACCTTCTGTTGAGCTGGTTCTACCTACATAAGCAGGTGTAAGGAGAGGTTCAATGGATATGAGTGCATGAAATAGGAAAGTAGTTAGGAAACTTGTTCAGATGGCTAATGGAAAAATGATATTTTTATTAACAAAGTGGGTGCATCGAGAGTAGCAAGCGATGGGAAATTGAAGTGGAGAAAGGCCAATAGACTCACCGGTAGAAATAGAAGTTGGAGAAGTCGTAGAGTTGGCAGGATCTAAACTAGGTTCAAGGATAGGCGCAAATATTGGCACGAAGTTCGGGGCGGCATTAGGTACAAAAGTCGGTTGAATAGTTGGTGTCATGGAAGGATCAAAAGTCGGTGCAAAGGATGGCTTAGGAGTTGGTGCAGCGCTTGGCGCTAAAGTTGGTCTAAATGTCGGGGAAAGGGTAGGAGTGAAAGTTGGTTGCTTCGTTGGAGTAGCGGTGGGAGTGAAAGTTGGGGAATGAGTGGGTGTATCGGTAGGCACAGGTGTTGGATTCTCAGTGGGTGGGGAAATGGGGGCATGGGTTGGAGGTCTAGTAGGCTGAAAAGTTGGGGCATCGGTTGTAGCAAAAATCGGTACAAAAGTTGGTTGTAAAGTCGGGCTCAATATTGAGGCAACCGTAGGAATAGACGTAGGTTGGTTTGTGGGAGTAGCGGTGGGAGTGAAAGTTGGGGCATCAGTGGGAGAGAATGTCGGTTGATTCGTTGGATCCGTTGTAGGAATGACAGTAGGGGCGAGCGTTGGTGCATTTGTAGGCGCAGAAGTAGGATTCTCGGTTGTTGGAATAATGGGGTTCTTTGTAGGTGCACTTGTTGGCTGAAAAGTCGGGATATCGGTAGGAATAATGGTTGGTGTAGATGTAGGTGCAGTAGTGGGACTCACTGAAGGTTGAAAGGTCGGGGCATGACTTGGAACAGTTGTAGGGGGTGACGTCGGTGAAGTTGTAGGAGCAGTAGTAGGAGAGATAGTAGGGGACAAGGTCGGTGCAAAAGTAGGTTCAGCGGTCGGTTCAAATGTGGGTGCCAAAGTTGGGGCAGAAGTAGGAGTAGGTAGGCTGGGCAAGAAAGGAGTGAGAGGAAAGGTCGGTAGAGATGGGGGACTGGGGAACGTTGGAAAGGTTGGAAACGTGGGGGGAAAGGTAGGCACTGTTAGAAAAGTGGGTTGAGAAGTCGGTATAAAAGGGTCGGCGCTAGGAAACATGGGGGGTGGTGAAGGAGACGATGGAAGGCTGGGAAGTAATGGACTAGAGCTGGGAGGTGTCGTCTGCCCGCTAGTGAACCTGAGATTAAGGCAACATAGCAAGATAATCGTAATCTTTGTAAGTAATGATATTTGAAATCCCCGTTCGCTTAGACAATACATAACTTCCATAGCTTATTGGGTTATTCTTTTCTCTTTTTCTTGCCTTATTGACGTTACGTGTAGACGAGGCTTTTAGAATTGTTGAGAATGATGTTGTGCGCTTTTGTCTTGTCTCCCACACTATGAGTATAGTGTTTCGTCGTGTTATTCACGGCTATTTTTAGCCCCCAATTATTTCACTATATGACTGTTGAAGTGCCATTACCAATGTAAATTTAGTATTTTTTTCGCGGGCATCCGAATAGACTAGATCTTGTTAAACCTGAATTGGCCCAATCGATTATTGAATATTTTTTTATTACGCGATTCATTCGATTTAAGGCTCCCTTCATATATACATTTATTTACAAATAATATCAATAGGGGCATGTTTTTCAAATAACGGAATTCATCTGTCGGTTATTCTACTTGCTGTTAAATTAATAGTCAGACGAATTCCGTGAAATCTAACACTCGTTTCCATCGATGCGAGCCTTAGTTGTGACAGGAACGAATCAAAATTCATCTGTCGGTTATTCTACCTACTGTTAATTTAATAGTCACACGAATTCCACGAAATCTATCACTCCTTTCCATCGTTGCGACCCACAGTTGTGACAGCAGTCAAATTGGAGGAAGCCGAAGTCAAAGCAAAGTTATCCGTGGCTGCTGAGCAAATGATCATAGCAACAACCATGATAAAATAGACACCTGATTTCGACCTAAGCTTCCTCAATGCCCTCTTTGATGTATAAAGTGCTGAAACTGACAACGTGCATGATGTTAGTTTTGCTAAGACAACTCTAGCTCTATATTTATTGAATTTGCCATCATTCTTCCATTAAAATAATTTTTCACAGGTCGGTTTGATCATATCCTTTTTCGTAACAAAGAAATCAGATACTTTAAATTGAGATGCCTGATCCACGATAATTCTCCAGTATCCTTTTCGTGTAGAATCTACGGAGGCATCCGAATCCATTTCTTCAAAAACTGCAGCAATATCCAAAAAAAATCTTTCACCAGCCTTTACAGAAACAACATGACTGCTCCTTTGCTCCTTTCCACAACACTTTTCTGCTTGCCTTTTCTGATTGCACAATCTCCAAACTACGGAATCTCATCAGGTAATTTTGAACCCAGATTTTGTACACTTCTTTTGTCTGTCAAACAGACAAGTGACCTAAACAAGAATGCGCTTCTAAAGATGGGATTTCATCAACAATCTTTGGAGACTTGGAAACAATCACTGATATCTCTTGCTTTGCCTTGATTTCAATGGCATAAAGAAGACCTTTGCTGTATGGATTTTCTTACCAAAGGTAAGTCTTTTAGTTCCTCTGGATAGAGACATTCATATGACACGCCCTTCTAATTCCCATCCTTGTTTCATGATTTTTGTGACAATAATAGGTTTATCTTCCATTGGGAATATACATAACATCCAACAGAATTATGTTTCCTTGTGATTTACCTTTGGAATCCAACACTTCTCGTTTCACATTTCCTTCAATAATGCATCTTCCTTTTGACCATTTCCCATGACAATGACAGTGCCATTTTCTTCAATCCACTTGACAATGACTTATTGAAAGTTGAATGCATGGTAGCTCCTGTATCAGCTATCCATAAATTAGAAGTGGTGAGTAGTTCATCCAAGTCATCATTCACCCATCCAAACTTGACTGACTTTTCTTCAGCTTTTTCGTTCTTTTTGAAAGTTATCTTGACTTCCTTTCTTCCAATTAGCAGGCCTTTTATCCTTGTTTTCCTCTTTAGTCCAACAATCTTTACTTTTGTGTCCCTTTACTCCGCATGTTCCTCATTTTCCTTGAAATCTGCCACCACTGCTACCTCTTTCCTTGTTGACCTTGTTGAAATTGCTTCCATTTGGACATTTGTCGGTCCTATGGTCCGATTTACCGCAATTTTAACAGGTGCCTTGAAAATGGAATAGCAAAAGCTCACCTTCACTTATATAAATTGGGCCCTAGTTAAGTGTCTATACTCTTCAATCACGGCCCTTTATATATGTACTACCAACAGCATGCCTTCTTTTAGCTTCCTTTCAACGGTAGGACATGGCCTGTACTCTTCTGTTGTCACATCTAACACTATAGCAACGATTTCATCTTATCTTTTTAAGACAAGATATCTCATTGTTTTTTTTCAATGGGCTTCTGAATATTTGTAGAATAACCTTTAGCCCATGGGCTGACCTACGTTTCTCACTCATATCTTATTGAAGACTACCTTATGTTTGTTCTCATTTTTGCTTTCCGGCATGTTAAATTGGCAGGGTATACCAGGCAAGGTCAGAAGGCTAACATTACGTGGATCAACTATAGTGTGTGAACAAGATTATTTGCCGCAACTCACTACTGGTGTCTATCAAAGATACCTTGAAAACAGAGAACTCACTCATCTACTATTATTATACACGGATTATAGATAAGTGAATTATCTCTATCATTGTATACTTTACTCTTATCTTTGTCACCTTGTCCCATAAACTATAGAACGCTACAGTGTTACCTTATACGCATTTTTTGTTTCCACGTGGATGATGTGGACCAATCAAGGAGACTTTATTGGTACGTAGGAACGTACTACTCAAAGTGTCAACAACGAAAACGACTTTTTGTTGTCATCCACATTATTTTTGGGTTCAACATGTTCTGCTCATGGATGTTTTGGATGGGAATCTGGTCGTTACCGTCCATGGCCATTGCCTTTTTTCAGGATTCGACTCGCTACATGCATTGTTCTCCGCGGCTACCACAAAATCGATTGGGAGACCCTTTAAGTAGTAGAATTCATAGATCAACAATGACCATGGCAAAAATGGAGGATTCGACAACGGTCACGTATTCATTTCCACGTGACATTTCCGATTCTGTGTCGAAATGTCGTACTTCAGTACAAGCCGCATTGCAAGCTCGATTATCACGAATGGAAATTGAAATGCCTGTAGGTGCTAAATTTGGTATCGAAACAAATACCAAAGCAGCTAAGAAATCATCACTAAATTCAAAAGAATCGGACAATGACAGTAACATGGGTAGCAATTTACCAACATTGGAACAGCTTCAAACATCCGATCGAGAATTAGCTAGAATATTTGTGGAAATGTTTCAACCTTTGGGTGGAAATCATATTGCAGTCTTATTTCCCACCAACGATTTGGCTGATCAGGCCAAGGAAAAGTGGAAAGGAGATTCTTCAGCAAAATGTCGAATTTTATCCATGAATCATCGAAAAAAATCCAGCAATAAAAACAAGTCTACCATAACTTCCAAGTTTGCAAAAGCCGAAAAACGTGGTACTCCCAAAAAAGCTATTGGATTCGCTCAAAAGTTAGCTGCAGAGTTGGAAGAGGAGGCAGAAGAGGAGAATGACGAAAATAAAGGCACTTCCATTTTACGTAATCCTCGATTACCAGAGGGCATTGAATTGGCAATATTTGTGGCTCCAGGCCCTACCGAATATCCTGCCATTGAAACAATATGCCAGCAAACAGGACCCGAAACGTTAATCATTCTTCTGAATGCACGTCGATTTTCAGCACCCTCGATAACAACATCCGCAATCATCCCCCTCGAACAGTGTCAATTCGAACCTGTCTTTCATTTACGTGCTGCACCACAAGATGTTGCACCCGGTGGATTGATTCATCGTGCCTACCCGCGGGGATGGCTCCTGGCGCGCAAACCAAAGATTGGACCACCCAAGGTCTTATTGACACAGTCTTCTTGTCCTACTCGAATGGAATGTCAACAAGTTTGGGAAAATAGTCCAAGTGTTGTCGGTGATTGGGAGCGTGGTATCGAAACACTTGTGAATGAAGTTACATCATGGTTTCGATAAACTAAGCAAATTAATTACTGTTACTTTGTCGATTGTATAGACAGAGATAGCAAAAAATTAAGTCTCTCTCATTGTACAGGATATAGTTTAGAAAATTTACAATTCCAATAAAAAGCTCTCAGACCTATGAAATCCATTACAAATACTATCTTTCACTCAACTTACAATTGCTGATAGTGGAAAGGCATGCATTTGCAATGCTACGGCTCAAGTGACAAATTCTGGAGAAATAAAAGAGCCACTCTTTACATGTGGAACCCAACTTTAGTCTAACCCTTGTTGCATGCAAGAATGTAAAAAGAGTTCATAAGTTTAACCTAAATAATAATTTTGTAAGTTTGAAGCTTGAAGAAGTTTGGGTACACTCACAACACTTCAGGGGATAAACATTTTAAACAAAAGGCATGTTTATGACATGGTTTTTTGACAGTATGTGTTGAATATGTGCTATAAATAGCGTTATTTAAGTTGTTTTGGACCAAAACTCATTTCAAACTACGGAAGTCCATTTTTTGTTCTCGAGGATCCGATTTCCGAGCACGCCTTCTCTACCATCCTTTCCGAGCCATCCTTCTCTACCCTCCCTGCCAAGCACTCCTTCTTTACCATCCTTTCCAGCCCACTCTTTTTCATGGTATTTTCCAAGCGCCGATCCTCCTTCGTTACCAAGTTTCCAAGTATTCCTTCCTTGTCTACATCATGAGCTGCACTGTGACACTTCAAAAAGTATAACAGCAGAGCTTTGAGGTAAGACCTAATAATTTGATCTATTTTTTACGTGCTATCCTAAACTACCCTCAACCCACCTTATGTGGCGTTCAGTTGGGACTCACACGGTT
>CAAAJI010000107.1:47309-85587 GCA_900642245.1 Fragilaria radians | reverse complement strand
GACTTTATTGAATTTGGGGAAGTTATAGAAAGAATAGTTAACTATGCAACATTTTAGATTTAGATGAGTAAATATAAGAACATTGTTAACAATAACTTGGATGTCCAACATTACTTTGTCTTAGGGGAAAGAGTATCACATCTTCAAATGCATATGATAACATAAGTGAACGAGGTAAAATTGATCAACAAGGTGGTGGGAATTTCATTCAAATTTGTTAGTATGTTATCACATACTTGACTATCAATCAGGGTGCAAACAGTAAAATCTGGTCCAGATCCAGAATCGACAGTATTTATGCTTGACATTTTGAACGCACTTTCAGCTGCATTTCATACCAACCCCTACAACCATATCTTTTCTGGGCTTTTAGCTTTCCCAGTGAATTTAACTTGTTGACCTGCTGAAACTTGATAATTGATTTTTGAATCAACATACATTTTGGTGTCAACCTATTTTTAGGATATACTTAGTCAAACTTCTTTTCACATATTTATGGTTCCATTGAAATAAGTGAACCTTTCTGGGAAAATGCAAATGCGTAAAGAGTCAGAAATGATCCAAACAACAGGACTCTCAAGAGTAGACTTCAATGAGTTGAACTATTTTTTGCTGTTTGTTGAGTAGTGAATAGATCTTTTTATCCTCTTGTATCTTTGAAGAGTTGGAGGATAACCTGATTCAAATTATTGGAATCATCTCTAGAACTAACAAGAGAAGGAAGTAAAAGGTGAGTGTATATTTTTTCAATTTCTAAATGCTTCGCCTTATAATGTCGCAAAACTTAATCTGCCGTGAACAAGAGGATTCATATCTTTCATAAGGACTGTGATACACACATACATCTCAATAACTATTAATTTGTTCTTTTCAGTTGATAACTTTGCTAAACCATTCATCACGAGGTGACTTGGAGAACAAAGCTGTGCAGGATTCTCTAACAATTAGACATTGACATTTTGGGATTCAACATCTAAGTTAGTACTTGTTATAGGTTACCAAATTCTACGTTAGTGAGTCAAGAACTAATCAAGAAGAAAGTGCAAGGTCAAGATTCTTTTTTAACGAGGACTTGACAATTACTTTTGACTTTAATGCTGCCTAGCATTGAGTCGGAACCTGTGACGCTGTGCTCACCTTCTGAATGTAAACGTCTATCCTAGGACCGTTTCCTAAGCACGTCACATGCTTGGGCGCAACAGTATTAGTGATGCCATTCCTGAGCCTGTTCTGCATCTCAGGAACGTATACATTTTGGAACCAATTGGGATCTTGAAGACGTCGCCCATCGAAATTATCACTATCACATTTTTTACAGTTTCCACCACCCTTCCAAACGAATTGCACTTGTAGCCGACGACGAGACGACGTAGGCTTTGTACAAACAACAGCCACATAGGCGGCATTGTCACCTTTTCCCTCTGCTCCTAGTCCATAGTTGCGAAGTAAGGCATTTAGGTCGACTCCAATTCTTTGTTTCATAGTGGAAGTGCATCTGCTTGTGTCGAAACCACCCTGAGGAAAAATGTTTATATTTATCGTGAAAAAGTTTGGAGGTCCACCACCAGGACAAATGAAGGAGAGGATGACCAATTTCCTCCCATCATCTGCTTCGTTAAACTCGACTTCCGAATCGTTGTCAACCAATCGTGTCGTATCTGATGGAATTTCCATGTCATCCTCCAATGAAAAGCTTGACAAAAGGTGTGGTGACACAAGGTTACTACAGATAAGGAACAAAAGGACCAAAAGTGAATTCAAGCGAGGCATGATAGGAATGCTAGATCCTCAATGTGTAGGCAAATCAAAGCAAGAAATTATAACTGCGAGGGGGATAAGTGGTGTAGACGGTCATAGTTCATTTGTTTTTGAGTCAACATTTAAGAACAAGCTTGGTTATCCTTAACATTTATTCACTTAAGAAACACGAATCGTGAATGATTTTGATTTAGACGAATTTGGTTCGTCACGCTTGTTCAACTGTCGATTCAACGTACTTTCTTTGTACCCAGAACGGTGCAATGGAGGACATTTCACGTCCAAAAAAAATGATTGGAGGATCAGGTAAATTGTGAAAACCATCCTTTATTTCATTTAAAGGGAGCCATCAGGTCCGAAAGTCATCCCCACTCTGATAATTGTGACTATACGGAAGTTTACTCTAAAGTCATGGCACCCTTCTCATGTGCCACGATAAAAATATATGTGAATTGTACATGGTCCTTAATACTACGTTTCAGTTTTGTTCGAGATATCATATTCATAATTATGCCCTTGCCATACAACACATTTCACATTCCATACATTTTTATGAAATCATTGGACATGAACTAAACTTGGAAATTCATGTTAAAAATAAGTGTGCAATGGAGCGTGCTCTATGTTGAGAGGACACAATGGAAGGGTCTGATTTAACTTTCCCTTTTACTCCATTGAATTTTTTCAATCGTATTCTGAGTTGAAAAGTACCAAGATCCAATTATTTGAGATCATTTTTACTGAAAATTGATAATCTCGATTCGAGGCAAATGTTAAACGTTGATAAAGTTGGGGACTAAGGAAAGGTCCAAAGAAGTTGGATATCTGAATGCAGAATTATATCAGAATGGCAACCACCGAAAACGATAGGGTGGAGAAGGCTATCTTATAGAGGCACACTTTCTTTGGTACCTTGTCTAACTTGAACAATGAATACAAAAATCATGGGTTGTGATTATTTATGCATCTTGATTGTAAGTCCAGAGGATAAATTAACATGCCACACCCAAGAGTGCAGAAAACGTTTGGTTCATAGGTGTTGGTTGATGTCACTCATCTCCAAGAGGCTATGGCGAGTAGAGGTAGAGGCCTTATAACAAGAAATTTACGATGAATGATATCTGAAACATGGACGTGAATTTGTTTTATTGCTTCCATGACATGAGATGATGGAGGGGGTGTTGCTGTGTTAATGATTTCATGCTTTGTTAATTGAAAATATACTCTGTATATAGGAATAAAGATGTATGATTAAGTGATTTCATATAATTTTTATATTGATCATTTGTCGATTAACTTTTTTGGTTTTGCTTGCCTATTTACATTTGAAAGTATGTTTATTGGTTTGATCATATTTGGTCGCCTATTATAACTTCTCTGTGAGTTGGATGTTGGAAGAATCGTCGTTGCATAAGGAGGAAAAATTCTTGTGCTGCTTTTTTGAATGTTCTTGACTGTGTGTTTTGAAACTAAATAAATACATAACCTGACACATGAATTCAACAACAATACTTTGTTTAAAAGATTTTGTGCAATAATCAAGCTATACATAAATATTAGCTCATGTTATGTATTTGTGTATCGGTAACGGTGACGTCGCTTACGGTGGGGTACAAGTAAGACAATGAGTAAGGACAATGTATTTTCACATCTATTTACTGACAGTAAAGGTCTAACTCTCCATTTAAATTTGGATAATCATGAATAATTTTTCATTACACAAATTTATTGTTGATTAAACATTAGTTGTTAATAGAAAGCATGCGTAATATTCTCCAGGACTAAAATTCAATTCATATTACTTGTATCATTTTACACTCCGACGCTCTACATGAAAAAAGATCCAATTAAAGAAAATAGACTAAATTAGATCATTGTTTCACATTATGACGCTAGCACTTTGTTGAGAGTTTCAAACCTAGTGCAGAATTCTAACTGGTCCTTCCCAGTTAATGCTTATCAATCCACAGGAAAGAAATGAAAAAAATCCATAATCGAAACTGTAATCCTTACCACCCTTTGAGCCATCTTCAAGGCAGCAAAGATATCAGTGTTACGAAGATTTATGAATGGTACTTACCTTTCTGCTAGTACCGTAAATATAAAGAGTTTATGTACTTGATTTTGAGACTTACCTTATTGCCCCCCGAGATGAAAAACACATTATTAATTGGCAACATTTTGATATGGATTGGTTGTCTTCACGACGGAATTTTACCACTACTCTTATCATGTTAAAATGTATGATGCTTTCTAACCAGATTGAAAAAAAATATTTCCGATGTATTGGCACTACACTTGGCGAGATGTGGAACTAAGAAGAAACCTAGAAAGGTGAAAAAATGCTGGACAAAAAATAATTGTTTAGTGTGTATATATCATTTGCAACACAACCCGCATCCATTTGTGACTCAAACAATGGTTTGATTGTTGTCATTGGAATGGCGTTTTGTTTTATGTTATCTATAATATATTAGTTTGATTGGGTTCCTTGGTCCTCTAGGTTTCCATGAATATCGAATGCAATCCAAAGACTAAGAAAATGATACCACCCCATGTGCTGACAGTCTTTTCGGAAATACGAGCTGCCAACATACGGCCACCCATAACCGCCAATCCAGTACAGCAGGCGTGTCCTAGGCATCCACCGACAGTAACACCATAAGGGTTTTTAGCGGCTGCTAGTGCAATAGTAGCAATCTGCGAACGATCTCCCCATTCAGCCAAGAATGTTAATGTGAGAGATTGTACAAAGATTTGTAACCAAGTGGGTTTCTTGGATACAAAGGATGAACTTTGGTTTTTAGACTTTTTGGGAGTTGTATCATCGCGTGACGCGGCTGTTTCTTCATCTGGCTCTTCTGAATCATCCTTCTTTCGATGCAACAATTCTTCTTCAACTTCTTCCAATTCTTCGGAGACACGATTAGCCTCCATTTGCCTTGCTTCGTATAGGAGTTTAACTCCAAAATATAGGAACAAAATGCCCCCAAAGAAATGTGTATACTGCCGATCTAGAAATTGAGGAAGTACTAGACCCATGGCAGAACTTAAAATAGTCATGATGATAAGAGCGACGATGGCGCCACTAAAGACGGCAGTGCGATCGTGTCGCATCGAAAGCACAGCAGCAATAAAGAATGTTTTATCACCAATCTCTGTAGCAATGATCATGGCTACGCCAGAAGTGAATCCTTTCCAAAATGATCCGTGAGATAAAGATGAGAAGAATGAATAGAGTGAAGAGGAGATTTGTTGCTTTTGTTGAGAATTGGAATCGATGGGATTTTGCAGTAAGTTTGAGACTCTTGATAAGCCATTGTCAAACTCAGATCGGTCAATCAAACCATCATGATTCATGTCAATACTATTAAACCATCCTTCTTGAAATAAGGAGGACGAATTTACTTCGTAAACGAGTAACAACAGGAAAAGACAAGTTAACAATTTGTAGGAAGATGGTGTTGTCATTGTCATTTATATCAAATCCAAATTGTAGTAAGTAGTGTACTATTCTCGATTACTACTGTACCAGATAGTAACTGTGTTTTGATGAACAATGACCATCGTCTTCGATAAAGTTACGGGATGTTACAGTGAAGGAATCAGCCAGTCCGGAATGCTGATGTATACATTATTAAATTTACTTGAGTTAGAATTACCAGCCGGAGCTAGTGGGATCAATATGAATGGTAGTATTTTTAATCTTCAAACGAGTTGGACAGACAGACTTGATCGTTAGATTTTTGGACAAAGGCTTTTGTATTTTTGTGCAAAACAATTTCGCGTCAAATTGGACTTAATTGTGGTAAAACGATTTGTTAGATACTTTTCTTTCGGGGAAACCGACTATGGTATACGGAACCACAAGGAGGAAAACCTTACATAGTGATTGATTTCGGTAACTAACATTGTCCTTCGAATGGTAGTCCCTTCGATTAACAAACAAGCATAAATGGAAAGCGTCAAAAATAATTCTAAATTTACTTCGTACAAGAGATAGGATGGAAAAGTTTCGGCAAACGAAATCTTTTTGGTCTTCTTTTTTTCTCTCAGGTGTCAGTCATATTGCAGTAGTGTGGTCATAGTAGTCCAAGTTTCCTACGCGATGTTGTAGTATATTCCAAATCTCGTTGGAAAATATATACAGTTTGTTCCTTTCATTTGTCCTTTCCAAGTATCTTCTTTGGAATCTCTGTTCTTGAGTATCGCTCTTTGCAAATCAATCTCTTTGAGTGTAACGTATAGGAAATGGGTTGTAAACAATCAAAAGATGCAACCGCAGGCGGTAATAACCCATCATCTCATGCAGCAAAATCCAATCCAATACCCATCGTATTGGAGGGTTTGAAAAACAATCGTACTTCTGTGATAGATCAAGTATTCATGATGACACATATGGTAAAGGAAACTGCAACAACGGTAGTGGAAACGGTTCAAAAGGCACGTCATATGCCAAATATCTTTGCTACGCCATTGGGACACATTGATTCGGCGAGTTATAAGCCACCCCATTATGCCAAAACGAAAGAAGAACAAGATTTTATACGTGATGCCATATCTCGAAACTTTGTCTTTTCGACTGTTCCTGCTTCAGAACTTGACGCTATGATTGGTGCATTTGAACCAATTTCATACGCTTCGCAAGATGTTATTTTGCAACAAGGTGATTCTGTTGGAGATTTTGCCTATGTACTCAAAAAAGGTCAAGTTAAATTCCTAGTACAGGATCAAGAAGTTGGTATAGTTGGTCCAGGTCATGCATTTGGAGAGCTGGCCTTGTTATATCGTGCACCCCGTGCAGCCACCTGTGTTGCCTTGACTGATTCCACTGATTTGTATCGTGTCGATTCAACTACCTTTCGATACATTCTGCAAACTCAAATGCAGACAGCAACAACCAACAAACGAGACCTACTACGTGGAATTCCATTTCTCCAAGCTTTAGATCCAGCTGATTTGGCCAAATTGGCGGATAACATGACTCCCAGGACGTTTGAAAAAGGTGATGTCATAGTTACCAAGGGTGCGGTTGGAGATGCATTTTATGTCTTGCAGGAAGGAACCATACAAGTAAAAGACATTGAAGTCGGAGGAAAAACTTATGAAAATATGACACTTGGACCTGGTGAATACTTTGGTGAAAGGGCTATTGTTACTCGTGAACCCCGAACGGCCAATTGCGTTGCGACGACATCCGGAATTGCCCTCTGTGTCGATAGTGACACCTTTTCCAAAGTCATGGGAAATATGAGTCAACTCATTCTCAAGGCTTCGGATAAACGACAATTGGTACGTATTGTCATGTTACAAATCATACTACAACCATGGATATCTTTCCTCCTAACTTTGACTGTTACCCTTCCCTCAATATTGTCCGTACTTTCACTCGGAGTATAGGAAGCCTTGAAAGTCTTTCGTAATACAAATTTAGATTCTAGTGATTATACATCTCTAGCAGAGCTTGTTGTCGATAAGACATTTACCAAAGGACAAGTTCTTTTTCAAGAGGGCTCAGAAACAAATGCAACACTTTATTTTGTCCGAGATGGCGAGGTCCAGCTTACTAGTACATCAAAATCGGATGAATCCCATAATAAAGTCATTAACCAAGGAGGAGTCTTCGGTGAAGACATGTTGCAACGAGATGCCCATCAAAATGCCAATGCTATATCCTTAGATTCAGCGGAATGTGTCGCTCAGTACACTGCCACTGTTTCGGAGGATTGTACGCTTGGAATATTGACACTAGAGGAATGTCGAACTGTATTTGATACTAGTCAAATGGGCAAGACCCGTCCCTTCCAGAGTATCAAGGGCTCTCAAATCACCATGGAGTCATTGAAACGTCACAAGATACTCGGTGCTGGAACCTTTGGACAAGTATGGCTTGTTAGTCGAGTTGCAACGGACGAAAAGACCCGAAAGGCGTATGCACTCAAGATCCAGTCCAAATATGAATTGGTTCGAAATTCACAGGCCAGAGGAGTGGTCCAAGAAAAGAATATAATGGCTAAATTGCATCATCCCTTTATCATTAAACTTGTGACGACATATCAAGATACACAGCGAGTGTACATGCTTATGGGTCTCGTTCAGGGCGGAGAATTATTCAACCTCATGAATAAGGCCAAGGGAAATATCCTTCCAGAAAAGGACACCAAATTTTACAGTGCTGGTATCCTTGAGGGATTAGGACACATGCATCGTCGCCATATTCTCTATCGGGACTTGAAGCCAGAAAATGTCCTATTGGATGATGCAGGTTATCCAGTCATTGTAGATCTTGGATTTGGTACGTAGTACAGATTTTGAGTTCACACATCATGGAAGGATACAAAACTAACCATGTGGTTCATTTCTCGTTCGTCTATTTATCGTACCTTACTTTGTTGTATGCAAACAATGTTGTGTAACACGTACTTTTTGGTCCGATGGAACATGCAGCCAAATATGTCAAGGAAAAAACCTACACACTTTGTGGCACTCCCTTGTATATTGCACCAGAGGTTATCATGAATCGTGGTCATGACAAGGGAGCAGACCATTGGTCGTTGGCTTGTATGATATACGAAATGATGTGCGGCAATACGCCTTTTTATAGGGATGGGATGGATCAAATTTCCTTATTCCGTGCCGTAGTAAAAGGGAAATTTCAGTTTCCCAAATCCCGTCCGTATTCAGAGGAATGGAAGGATCTCATCCAGGGTATGCTAGAGGTGGTACCCAATCGACGTTTGGGATCCTTGGCAGGTGGTTCCCAGGACTTGTATCGAGCACCATGGTTTTCAAGCATTAGCTTTTCAAAGTTGAAGCATAAGGCAATTCCAGCACCGTGGGTACCGGAGATTAAGGACCCCCTAGACTGTAGTAACTTTGAGAATTGGGATCATTTGAAGACAAGGGAAAGGCAAAGGACCCATCGATTTCGAAAAAGGATGAAGCCATCTTTCTTGATTTCTGATGGTTGAGGTCGTAAGTGGAGTGTGTAGTCGAAGCGACCGCATGAAACTAGATGATACTAACGGAAAGGCATATTATAAGGGGAAAAGCCCAACTTCGATAAAGTACTAGTATAAAACGTAATTATTTTTATACATTTGATGCCATGATGAATAATCTCTTTGTATTCAATCTTGGAACTATCGAAATCTTGTCCTGAAAATAGCTTGGACCAAAAATCAAGGATGACAAGATAGTAATAGATTAATATTGAATTACATTATCATTCCTCGGCTTGTCTTGCATGTGGCGTCCATTTATGAAGCATTCGTAATGCAGGCGATGACGATGTTCCACGAGATACCGTAGAGAGATCGAAAATTGTATCCAATCCCAACCAGGATAGGGGTTGTTGTAACTTTCCATGTTGGAAGGTCTGAAGGTAATCCATAGTACAATCGGGAGGAAATACAATGAGTGATCCCGTGTTGGGTTCATCTAATCGTACTAGTTCACATATTTCATTCCAACATGTGGAAAAGAGTTCTTGAGGTGTCGAAACTACTTGAAATCGAGTCAATGCAAGTATCCGACGACCCTCATCAATGAATTGCTTATCAAATTCATCATCCTCCTCTTCAGGAAGTTCGTTGTTAGGAGTATCAAGATCATAATTATCAATTTGCTGAGCATTGAATGATTTGGATTCGGAAGTACATGGAATATTCAAAAGTATTTGTTGTAAAACATCTAGACAGTCAGCAATAATCTTTCTCTCATCTTCATTGGTGGGTATGGGTTGTAGACGTTTCTGTGGAGATTTTACAGTATCAAGAGTAACCGAGGTAGTTGTTGTGGATGATGATATATTGGGTATAGTAGACTGTGAGGCTTGTGATAACTTTTCCATTGCGTGGATTGGTGACAAATATGGAATGGCCAGGACGGATTCATCTACTGCTAGGTTACGAAAGACTGGATGCCAATCCCAATTTTCTTGGAAAAAGTCGTTCATACTCATATGCAACTCTTCTGTAATCTCATCATCACCAGAGCCCCAAAGTTCAATGCCACTACTGCTCCTACTACGACTACGACTACTACTATCGAAGTAACGATGTTTTGCCATCTGCCTCTCTTGAATCATCCGTCCACGGGGATGAATTACATTCATGTACGCCATGACGAAAGGCGTCATTATCAACAAAAAACCAGCATTGCACAACAAGATCATGATGAATATTTATTGTGGAAAAACAATTTTGTTTTGCGTTTGTCTGGATGTTGTGTATCTTTTTGTTCTCGTGGTCTCTTGTTCGTTCGACGATGACACAAACAAACCAAGAAAAACACCAATCGAAAATTGTGAGAATTCCCTAGGCAGATGCTCCATGTCACTCATGTTTCTGTCGTTTAGGGAAGGTAGTAAATACTTGCTACTGGTTCAACTACTGTTGAAACTACCGTAATTTGCGGGATACCGTGACTAAGGGATTTTGACGGAATCATGGCGGTATCTCAAGGACATCGTGAGAACAACGCTACATTGTATAGAAGCGAAAGGATCATGGCTAATTGAATGATTGGTTGATTCCGAGTCGGACAACATAATTATCCCCTTTGCTTGGGAATTCCCATAGAAAAGAAGTAGAGCTATGGAATGATGATAGTGTATACAAATACGTTGTTTATACCGAGATTTGCATTGGTTACCTCTAATTTCAGAAGCAGAAATTTCCTGGTTACATTGCTGCCTTCAAATGCCATAGGCAATTACATTACTAACAAAATGTGGGTAGAAAATTTTGAACAATTGGATATATCTGATTAGCCTTCAATTGATGATTTCTCTATACATTTGACATTCAAAAAGCTACAAGTATATTAAAATCAGCATTCCATGGCAATGAGTCACAATCCTTGAACCAGGAATGTTAAGCAGTTGCCCTTTTTCTTCACAAGATCAAGACTCTCTTTCAAGGAGCAAAAGAATAAGAAACATACAATTGAATTCACTTTTTTGTTGTCCAAAGAATGCGTTTAGAGACAATGTCATGCAAAACAAACAAAAGGATGGAGAGGCATTTTCTATTGGACATGCTTATTCAACAGTTGTGAGCTAGAATTTCAACACTGCATCGGAGAATTATACTACATTGATTGCACGACCAATTATGTCAAAATTTAACTTTCTCGTAGCATTGGATACCCTTCACACAGTTAATAAACTGTATTCCAAGCCTTCATTTTAAATAATTTAAATGTATTTGCAATCTTAAGCTTGATAATGACTATTTTTTGCCTCGATTTTTTATTTCATACAATAAAAAGGTAATAAAATATCATATATTTATGTATGAACAGGGATTACAATGAACAGGGATTACAAGCAACCAATCTCCTACAATCACTCTTTAGTCATCATCACATATTTGTCCCTTGCCATGCAACACAGAATTATGAACGCATCTCAAGTAACAAGCTTGTGTGTTGCCACAATGAAAATGTATGTCAACACGTAATTATTTCTCTAATGTATATTGCATTTTCATACGTTGGTTAAATGGTGTTTCTTATTTTCAAATGTGCTTTTCATAGATTAAAGTACAAAGTACACGCCCGTTTGATTGTTCCATCATTCCCTGGATTTGAGGAAACCCAGAAAAAGGTCACAATTTCATTCTTCAGAATGAAGAATTAATCTAACGATCATTCCAGAAATGAAGGTATCAGTAAAGCGAAAAGGTAAAAGAACTTTCTCTGTACGCGACAAATAAAGAACATTCTCGGCAACACGACAAGACAGCCTACCATCATATTTGATCTTCAGCAACGATTCATTCTGTGTGGAACGTGAATCTATGAATGTTCCGTTGGAAAAAAATTCGAAAACAAACATCGAGAGCACGGATTTGATCTAAACGTGTCAAGACTATGATATTTTATGTGAAATGTCTCTTGACAGCGTGAAAGTTCAAGCAAGATTGCAAAATGACCCACAAAAACCTAGAATGCAAGACCAAACTAAAACTTCTCTCCAAAACGTTCCATAAAATCACAATCGAAATTATGAATACACCCCTCGAAATTCTACCAACATATCAGAAGCACAACGTCCTCTTTGATGATGCTGTCATTCTATGTGATGGTCATCAAATCAATGTCAGTAATCTTTGTCCAACAGCATATTGTGGAAATTCCTCTAAGAGACGAAAATCACTAGACACTCCACCACTCCTGGAATCTTCAATGATGCAGAGAGTAACGCCAAAAAAGCCCTTAAAGTCATTTTATCCATCAATATCAGAAATACCTCGGGCACCTAATGCAATCCTTGTATTTGACAAAATTCCTCCGAAAGCTCCAAGACCTGAAAGATGCTATTCTGAACCTATTGCAAAGTCTATGCCTTACCATCGACAGGAAGTCAAGTTAGTCGATGGATCTAAATCTGAACCAGTGATGGATCCTTCCTGGGATCAAAGAGATGATAAATCAAATTTCTTCCACAAGCATGAGTTCCAGCGTCCTTTCGTTGAGCTAGCACCCAATCATTGGATTCAACTTAGGGGTTCGGAGGAATCTTTATGTGCGTTGCGACAAGGATTTTGTCGAAGCTTAAAATGTTCAATGTGCTCCCTTAATTTTCTTGTCATTAAAGATGCAGCTATGGCTGTATGTCCAGGATGCCGCTTGGTTATACCTGCCGATGACAACGGAATGGGCTTAGGACTAGGCATGAATAAAGATGAGTTCGATGGAATCCATTCATATGGCCATAGTACCGATTCAAGAAAAAGCCCGCCCAAATACCAAAAGGATGAGTATCCTCTACATAAACATCAAATGCGATGCGGAAAGCGAAAAATCTTAATCAATTCAAATGAAAGAATCGGTGGATAAAGTACATATTCCCCTGGAGCTGGAAATCTCAATTTCCTGATCCTCTATTTTTGGCTAATTTAACTGTTGTACATACTCCACCCATCAATTAGAAGGGTATTACTTGAAATCGAAACCATGTGATTATGGAAAAGAAGACATTCGATAAGGATTGAAAATCAAGCAGATATGCGAAAAGAACTCATAAATAATATTGTTGAAGATTTTGAGAGAAAAAGCGAATACAAGAGAAGAAAGAGCAAACTATGTAAATAAATGTTGAAACTAAGAAAAGTAAATATAAGTAAAATATTTAGCGAATATAAAAGTAACAGAATCATTGCAAAATGGACGGTACTCTTAAAGTAATCTATCTTCGAAACTAGAAGGCAGCGATAGCAAGCAATTAACTTTTTATGAAAGGGGGAAAGGTACACACAACTTCAGAACATTTCAGGAAGGGAGTTACGTCGTCAGTGTTTTAATTGTATAGAACTTTCTTGCCTTCTCAGAATCATTTCAGGCAGAACCTGACACTTTCGTTGCACTGGCATAGCCAGGTAATCAATTACTCATTCCTTAGAAGGATCTCTTGTGACATGAACAACAAAATACGTACAAAACCTTGTGAAAAACTCAAAAGGAGCCAATTGCCCTTGGATGAAATTAAAAATTGATGTATAGTATTACAGGACATCGCTGTACATTTTATCATTGAATCTTGTTATTGATACGAATTATTTGGATCAATGATATTTAATGAGATACTTTGATCTAAAATCTCGCTGCAAAATAATTGAATACTAATTCATTGGGGAAGAAATAGTATTCATTTTCATCCCAGTAGATGATTGGAATAAAACTATCCCGTAACAAGTTTCGATCTATGAATAGTGATATATAAACGTTTCTTACACTAGAATTCTTGAAGAAAAAACAAGATGTGCTCATGATTCAGCAACCATGCTACAAATAGCACAAAGAGGAACAGTCTATAACAATATTCAATTAGTACTGCATCTAAATAATACTACTACAATACTAATTGGAATAATTCATAGCCAACCCAATCAAGTATTCATCTTTCCCTGTCAATTTTGGAAAAAAAAATTAACAAACAACGATATCATCCTTGTAAAAATCACAAATTTAAGCCACTCGACAGAAAAAATAATTTCTTACAAATGACTTTTTTTGATTTCTTGTAATAACTGTGCCATACTTTTCTCATCCCAAATACATTCCAATGAACAAAGGATGGAGAAAAAGTACAGAGAGAGAGAGGGGATGGCAACTTTAGAAAAGTGCCTCACCGGTCACCCAGTTATGGTGGATCATACCTCCAATTGCCAACATGGCAAGACGTCCATTCTTGATTTCCTTGTATTGCATTAATTCTTCTTCTTCCTTGGTCTTGCCAACCAAAAGACCGAAGGGATCAAATCCCAAATTTCCTGGGATACGATCGGGGTCATTGAACATGTTTTCCATGGTAACATTTCCCTTGTTGGTCCAGAATTCCAAAACACCCATCCACAAGATGATTTGCAACATGGGTTCAATCCCAACAGCTGTGGGGGCCAAGTTGGAATCATCGACATGAGTGTATCCTGGTAATGTGACATATTCCTGAACGACAAAGCCAAGAGTTGCCAACATGGCCGAGCGTCCATGCTTAATTTCGGATTCTCGCAACCACTTGATATCAAAGACTTCCGCCAATCCAAGAGGATCAAAGCCTACATTACCAACATATCCGTCCAAATTTTTGGGTTTGAGAAGGAATGGAAGGGAGGCAGACATTTCATTCTCAGCGGCCAATTTGGTGGAGGATACGAATGCCTAATATATATATTAGTTGGTATCGACATTTTATATTGTGTTTTGCAAATTGCATTGCAGGATTGCATGGCATTTTTGAAAAGGGCATGATCGAGGAAACGAGTTGTGAGATGAAATGGAATTATGTAACAATGCAGAGGGGTAGTGTTCACAACTAGCACGATGATGAGCAATGCACTTTGTGAAACGATTTGGATGAACCCACAATCATTTATTCTCATGATTACTACAAATATATATGATTCGTTGCAATATTGTTACGTACCTTAGATGCAGGGGCAAAGGCAGTAGCCGATGCAAGAAGAGAGGAAAGGACAACAGACTTCATGATTTCCGAACACAAACGACTTGAACGTTATGAACCAAAGAAGGCTAGTAGATTTTCTCCCTAGGAAATACGGATTTCGCAAAGGCAAGCGTTTCGTTGCAATCGACAGAGATTTGGCTACGCCTGTAGACATTACCAACACGGCTGTAGACATACTTGAAGAGAGAGGATCGCGATGTGTTTGGTTTTTTTCGAGGGGTCGGAAAATTAAAAACGAATCCAAACGAAATCGTTACTGCTATACCACCAGTGGATGACGTCAATACAGATGGTTCGAGTAGAGTACTCGCTAATACTAGCTAGTAGTTTATCCTTGTCCTTAGAGCTGAACCCTTTCGTTCGTTCGAACGGTGTGACAAAAAATGCGTACGTGTACAATGATTTTCTTGATTTTGGCAAAAGTCCAATGGCTAGGCTTTTCTTTTGCAGACGGGCAGACGGAATTCAGTTCCACACACACAATTTTCATACTCGTCGTACGTACGATCGTTCCGGTTTCCTTCGTTCTCAAATTTTTGGAACGAAATTAAATGGCAGAGCAGCAGTCATCGTCATCAGGAAGGTCAAGACAAGCCGGTATTGATGTTGTCTTGGGGGCTCAATGGGGTGATGAAGGAAAAGGAAAACTTGTTGATCTTTTAAGTCAGGTATGAAGGAATTAATGAATTCAAAGTCATTATTATCATCGTCAGCAACATCATTGTCATTAATACTGTCATCTAACTCTTGGTTTCCTTGACAGCAATATGATGTTTGCGCACGAGTAGCAGGTGGTTCCAATGCAGGTCATACTATTGTAGTTGGAACAACCAAGTATAAATTTCATCTTTTACCTTCGGGAATTCTCAATGAACATGCAACATGTGTGATTGGAAATGGCGTCGTTGCACACATCCCTTCCTTCCTCAGTGAATTAGATTCTATTAAAGCCAACGGTATTGATCCAGCTGGAAGAGTACTTCTAAGTGATCGTGCACATTTGGTCTTTGATTTTCATCAAACTCTCGATGGGTACAATGAGGAAAAATTGGGTCGTCACAAAATTGGAACCACCAAAAAAGGTATTGGTCCAGCCTACGCTTCCAAAATTAGTCGCAATGGTCTTCGAGTTGGTGATCTGGCTGATTGGGAACATTTTGAACAACGTTTCCGAGCCTTGTGTGCAGCTCAGATCCGAGCCCATTCTGGACTTGAAATCGATGTTGAGGAACAATTGGCATTTTACAAATCTGTAGCTCCTAGAGTTCAAGCCATGACAGTTGACACGATTCAGTACACCAATCAACAATTCAATGATGGAAAGAGAATTTTGGTGGAAGGTGCAAATGCAACCATGTTGGACATTGATTTTGGAACCTACCCCTACGTTACCTCCAGCAACCCCTCCATTGGATCTGTCTTGACAGGTTTGGGTGTATCCCCCAAGAAAATTCGTTCCATTTATGGAACTGTCAAAGCCTACTGTACACGTGTAGGAGAAGGTCCTTTCCCGACAGAATTGGATATGGTGGAGGGTAGTGTTGGCATGCACCTCTCCCAAGTGGGTGCCGAGTATGGAACAACCACAGGACGTCCACGTCGTTGCGGATGGTTGGATATACCTCAAATGAAATATTCGGCACTCATCAACGGTTTCACCTCACTCAATCTCACCAAATTGGACGTCCTGACAGGACTTCCTGAAGTACAATTGGGAAAGGCATACAAGTACAAGGGAGAATACTTGGAAACGATGCCCGCATCCTTGCAAGTTCTAAGCAACGTGGAGGTGGAGTATGAAGTCATGGCTGGATGGACCGAGGATATTTCTACCGTCAAGAACTTTGAAGATTTGCCGTCCAATTGTCAACTCTATGTATTACGTGTACAAGAGTTGATTGGCGTTTCCATTCGATGGATCGGAGTGGGTCCCAATCGATTGGATGTCATTGATCGTGGTGAAACGTATGAAGACTAAGAATTCAAGTAGTAGAGATTCCTAACCACGTATAACGATTTGCATAGATTTTTCATAATCATTACAATATAGTTTTTGGTTTTGCCTGCATGGCACATTAGGGTTAGAAAGTAATTTCGATAATGTAGTATACTACTCTACTGGAGTAATGTGCAAGTACGTTTTCAGCTTGTTCCATGGAGAAGAAGGACAGACGAATGAGTGTACAGACGTCGAACCGTCAATAAATCACATAAAACTAACGAAACTATGCACTTTATTCCTTGGATGATTGGCACGTCAGTTTGGATTGTTTCGTCTCGATGGAGTAAAAATGTTGTTGTGTCAGGTTTTACAACTCGTTCATCCTCCTTTCTTTCAACGACGACGACGATGACGTCTCGATCATCAATGATTAACAATAAGAATAGTCTTTACTTCCATCCAAACAACAATGGACAACGATCGTATTCTTCGAGTCGACTTTCTATGAAATTGCAAACTGCCATTGTGGGATTACCAAATGTGGGGAAGGTATGGTTCAATTGTTATAGCACTGATTCTATGTATAAGGATTGAATGATGATTTTACTCACCCATCTTTTTGGTCGAATCACAAATAATACTATTTTAGTCGACACTATTCAATGCTTTAACGGAGAGTCAAGGTGCCGAAGCAGCGAATTGTAGGTGCCTTCCAATTACACCTCTTGTTGCATCAAACTTTGTTCACAGTTTCTCACTCTATATTTTACAGATCCATTTTGTACCATTGAACCAAATGTTGGAATTGTCGAAGTTCCAGATTTTAAATTGAAAGCGTTACAAATTGTTCATAACTCTGTCAAGGTTAGTTTAAATTCCTCAATTTCTCCCTATATCTTTCATCCAAAATTTCTCACTCTTATATTCTCGTTCTTTACAAAAGGTTGTTCCTGCAACGTTAGAATTTGTAGACGTTGCTGGATTAGTCAAGGGTGCCAGCACAGGTGAAGGTTTAGGTAACCAATTTTTGGCTACCATACGACAGTGTGATGCTATTGTTCACGTCGTCCGATGCTTTGAGGATGAAAATGTTATCCATGTCGATGGGAGTGTCAATCCAGTCCGAGATGCTGAATTAATTAACTTGGAATTAGCCTTTGCTGACCTCGCATCGGTCGAGAAACGTTTGGAGAGGGTCAAAAAGGATCGCAAGGCTAATTCCAAAGAAGGAACTGCATTGCAAAAACTACTTGATGTACTGTATCGAAATGAACCAGCACGTAATGCTGAATTAGATGAAGAAGAGGAATTTGCCGTCAAGTCATTGGGATTACTAACACGAAAGAAGATGATTTATGCCGCAAATGTTGCAGATACAGACCTGGCCACAGGAAATCCTATGGTGGATGATTTGAAAAAACTTGCCGAAACAGAGGGAGCCAAGGTTGTGATTGTGTCAGCTCAAGTCGAAGCAGAATTGGTGGAATTGTCCGAAGAGGATAAACTTGAATTCCTCACTTCTCTCGGTGTTAGTTTAGAAAATTGTGGACTACGTGCTTTAGTTCGTGAAGCCTATGATTTACTTCAATTGCAAACGTATTACACTAGCGGCCCAACAGAAACAAGAGCTTGGACTATCCGCAAGGGATGGACTGCACCCAAGGCTGCAGGTGTCATACACAATGACTTTGAACGAGGATTCATTCGTGCTGAAACTGTCTCCTATGAAGATTTGGTGGAATGTGGCAGTGAATTGGAGGCCAAGGCTAAAGGCAAAATGCGTAGTGAGGGAAAGGACTATGTCGTACAAGAAGGTGATGTGATTTTATTTCGATTTAATGTCTAAGTTCTTCTTGGCTATGGCTATGTGACGTTTTTTTCATAGTTTCAATTAATGTAATGACCTATACAATCCAATAATATCCGAAAAAATTGAACATTCAAGCAAATTCAGGCCTTGGACCATCTGCAGCACCCTCTTCTCATTAAGTTAAAAAAGTGTGTACTCGTTTGGCAAAGGTTTCCTGTAGTAATTACAAACGATAGGCATACCATCATCAGTTTGCTACGCTTGATCTCAATTTATCTAATATTTGCATGTGTTTCCAGCAACACTTGCCAATATGTATACAATGAGCATAATCTTCTTCATGTTCACTTTCATTGTTAAATCAGATCTGACATTCGGGTTATTCAGTACATTAGTCAAAACAAGTCATCTGTTACTGTGTATTTCAGTTTGGATGGTATTGAATACATCCTTCAGCTATATTAAGCAAAAACCATTCAGCTGCTGCTTCTCATAAAACTTGAAAAAGCAATTGAGTTTTTTTTAATTTGCACATTCTTGAGTCATCTCATCATCGTATCCCTTCCCCTTTAACATGCAGACATATCTTCTGCCGGACGATACGCAACAAGAAGCAAGTGACACGGATTTTACAGCAAATCAGGACCAATCCACATCCTAAAAAAGTGAGAAAAAAGTCACTGACCTATTTGCAAATGGGGAAAGAAACACTACTTGTGCACAGTCAGCTAATCACATAGCAGGTGTTACGTCAATGGTCCGAATAGACGAATCGTGGATACTAATAGCTATACAAGAGGGTAAAGGAACATGATATCATGAGTACTATACATTCTGAACAGATTTGATGTCATGAAGGCATTCACTAACGAATAACTTCAACGCTACGGGTGACAACACGACATAGAGGTTGATTACGGCAAATTCAAAATCCTGAGCCAAATTGAATCATTGAAAGACTTCATTCGATTGTAAGATCCTTGGTAATCCATTCTATTTCATTACCTCTTTATGGTATTATACTTCTAAAAGTCGTTTTGCAATCCTTGATGAAGCACATTTTAGCTAGGGGCACCAAGATACAACTTTCTATCCTTATCAGCAAGAAATAAAGATTTATTTTAACAAAAAAGCAGGTTCAATCCTTCAACTTTTTTGGTTGATTCTTGTATTTTGAGGATTTCTTTTTACCACTTTACCTATTTTTTAGTTTCACATTCACTATAAGCAGCTTTATTACTACCTTAAAATGGGAAAATGCAAGTGTGATCACATTTTCAAACAGGTGTATGTTCTATATCAAGAATACGAGAAGATAACACTTTATCATTATAATTAGACACAGTGAATTAAACTAGAAAAGCATAAACTCAAGAAGATGATATTTTGTACCAACATTCGGAGATGTCCATTGTTGCTAGGACATACAAGCATAGACGTCGGTTTCTAACTTCGCTCCGTATTACCAATTTAATTCTCCTTCAAGCTGGTTGTCCTATGGCATCTTCTCATCTTTCAAAAATGAAGAAATTATCTTCTAGGTCACTTGAATTTTCCTATTGTCCTTGTGGCTTGTTGTTATAGACACCCAATTGATTACCCCTCAAAGTAAACTGATCTGGAATAACTTCCTTTGCAATCTCAACCTAACATTCTATCATCCTTTATCTTAGTGCAAATTGTTGCTACATTTTTTATTCTTCTGTAAATACGGTATTCTATGGAATGGAAAAAGAATACGTTTTCAGTACGAATTGAAACGTATACAGTGGTAAAATATAATCATGGGCAGCATTCGTATGAAATTGAAAAAGTTCTTATATGTGAAAGAATTAAACCATACGACCCCTTACACATAAGCGACATAACATAAAATCTATGACTTTTGGAGGCCAAAGTGCTCTTGGTATTGGAAAGAGATCGTGAAAAGTTTTACGATAGAACAAGATGTCAGGATTTGAAACCGAGAGACTTTCCGATAACAGTGTCAATGCTTCAGGAGATAATGTACCCTTGAACAATAATGATGTCTCTATGAATGCTGAGATTGGAGTGGAGGATGATACAGGCGATCTGGAAGAAGATCTTACTTTAACTGAATTCGTTCATGAAGAAATCGTTCGTTTGATAAATGATCCACGCGCGGCTGAACGCTGGAAATCTCCTTTGCGTCAAATCGATGCCGTTTGTATTCTCGGTGAAGATTCTTGTGGTCATTTGCCTACTCTACACTGGAACACCTCATTTCGAAAATCATATACAATCTTATTTTGGATTCGCCCTATTTTAGTTACTGCTACTCACAAGTCTGAACTTAATGTGGAAAGCATCGATTCTCATGAGGACCAAGGATCCAATTCGCAATCCAAGCCAATACGAAGAATTTGGTATCGTTTCAGTTCTTCACCAGATGATCACGCAGGTGTTGGAATATGTGTTCAGTCTAGCGAATGGATATTACAATCGGATGGAACTATTCACACAACTCTTACCGCCTTTGGCTTACCACCGAAGACTCAGTTGGTACAATGTCCGCTGTATTTAATCCCTAATGAATGGTCTTTGATTGCATTTTCTCATACATTTCCTTACTTGAAACGCCCTCAATGGACTGTCTCCGTAAATGGTAATATCATGGCGCGAGCAGAGCTTCAATACCCTGTAGTGGATCAACCCTTACAACACTCAACCGTCTTGGAGAATCTTTGCGTAGGAGGTGTTAAACCTTTTCATGATCCCAATTCGGATGATGCTAAGCCAGCGTCCATGCTTACAGAAAAAAATCATTTGCCTTCTTACTCTCTTCACTTCCAGCTTGCGACTATCGCACTGCACTGTGAGTCTATTTCAACGGAAATAATATCCTTACTATACTGTGGTGGACCGGCACTTTCTTTGCAACAATATGGAAGGATTGTCACACCATTACCACCAATTGATAATTGGACAAAAGGTTCTTCCTTGAATGGACCAAATATTGGTATCCCACTTGCTGTTCACCCAGTCGCCTTAGAAGTTCAACACTTAGTGGATTCAGTGGTGCACTTTTTCGCTGCAACAAATTCTAAGGTTCTCAGAGGGCGAATCCTTTTTCAGCAAGCATATCTACCTGGAGAGTCTAGAGAAACACCAAAAGTTGGACTCTTACAACCAAGTGCTGTCCATCGTGATGAAGATCTCCCTGTTTTGAATCTAGTGGGGAATGTTCATCTCATTCACGCTCTCTCAGACTTTTTGTTGCAAAGCAATAATTCACGTGTCAACCCGAATCTTGTCGAAACGTCGAAGAATTTATCGATCGTGTTACTGGAGCAAGGTCTCCTGCCAGCTTTGGTACTACCATTATTTCTAGCTTTACTTCCTTCGGGTCAACATACAGATTTGCAGAAGCCTCTTGTGGAACAGAGTAATAGATTTCTTTTCAACTTATATTCAAAAAAAGGGGAGTGGGCTGCGAGATTGATACAGTTATTCGCCGATGTCGTATACTATGGTGGGGCAAGAGTTCATGAACAAGTGTTGCAACACGGATTGATTCATGTCATCGCGTCATGCCTACGTTTAGGTCTATTACGGGCCCAGCATTTGCATGTTCAAAATTTTGATTCCATTGATAAATTTATGACTTCACGAGGACCCGCTGAAGATGCAGTTTTGAAAAGTATGCACGATTCTGTATGTCCTGCGTCAGTGCCCCAAAAAATTGCCCAGGCTTGTTCAAACCTTGTGGCTGTTTGCTGTGGAATTACGATCGAGATTGACTTCACGCCTTCGACAAGGTTACAGCGTTCTTCCGATATGGCTCTTACTGCTGTTTTTGGGCTTGCACTTAACTTAGACTTGTGGGGAAAGAGCGAATCCGCATTATTGACTATTTTGACTGAAGTCTGCTGGCGGTACGGGAACGTCCAAGGTGGACAGATGCTTCGCCGTCAGGTGCCAATTCAATCTCTATTGGATTGTCTGCGAAGTCGATTGGAGTTTGCGTCTCACCCAGAAATTTCGGCGAGACTTGGAGATATTGTTCAGCACATGTTATTGGCTAGTTTGAGTCATCGTCGTAATATTAGCATCGGAGAGCATGATATTGCTGCCTGCATGAGCGCACTGAGTGACTGCCCACTTGGTAGCGTAGGAACACATGTAATTTTGTCGTCTCTCAAAAATATTCTTGAATTTTGTCACTCAGATGATGAGCAATTAGTAGAAATCGCGACTCGAATGGGTCGCAATTTAATTATCAATCAATATCACGATGTGATAGCTCCGATGTTGTTATCACGTACCGTGTTTTGCGGGGAAAGGACAATGTCCTCGCCGGAGACAAAGATGATTGATTCCAGGTGGCAAAATCACTGGAGAATGGCTCTGACTCTTTTCGTCGTAAGTACTTTTTGAGATTGCAGCTTGAATTTTTTATCTGATCTCACTCTCGATTAAGTGGGTCACATCGATATCGGGACCTGAAGGTATATCTTCTTCGCAATCAACTGGCGGGTTGCTGTTAGCATCTGGATTGGCTGGTTCCCTCAAGAATTGTCTTGTTGACGAACATGATGCTCAATCGCTATGGTTAAAGCAGATATTTCTGCCTCACCCAACAATGGCTTTGATGATAGGATCCCAGGGTAACGCCGATTCATGGTCTTATTCTGATTTGCTATCCGAAAGATTGCAAGTCATGATGCCTCTACTTCCAGGACTAGTTATGTCCTTGGTGTGTGATGAAGACATTTCCAACCAGAGCCTTCAAATTCTTTCGGATCTTTTTGCTTCGATAAGTGCTTCCTTACATCGCGTACTTGGTGTTGCATTCGATACTTTGCGACCTAACAAATACGTAAACAAGCTAAGTCCTGGCAAAGATTTGGGGAATCTTGTGGATGCAGCGACTGATTATTTGCCGCAGCTAACTCTGGTTTCGGTATTACTAGAACACCATATCCGTAAGCAGGAAGGGTGGACAGAAGGAGAACCGCCCGTAGTTTTACAGCCCGTAAAGCATCAAGCATCGAATCCACATGGCTCCGAAGGCGAATGGGTA
Organism: Fragilaria radians; assembly: GCA_900642245.1. Lineage (NCBI taxonomy): Eukaryota > Bacillariophyta > Fragilariophyceae > Fragilariales > Fragilariaceae > Fragilaria > Fragilaria radians. Next base: position 62,060 of record CAAAJI010000107.1, on the reverse strand, counting down.
GATGTGCCACCATCTCCTTTCTCGGAAGACAACACCGATTTTGTATTGGATGCTCATCTTACGAAGCAACAACGCCTTTGCTTTGATGAGAAATTGAAAAGCTTGCAGTGGTCTCAAAAATCTGCGTTGTCCTTGGTTACCGATCTTATTGGAAACGTGATGAATGTAGATGAAGGAGAGATGTCGACAAATGTTTGGCGATCAGTAATAGCAACCTTGGATGACGCATCCAGTTACATTCGAGATCGATCGTCAAATGACGTCGAGCATTTGTCGCGTGATATACTTTGTCGCCTCGTGGCCATAGTTTTGACAAAAGCTCAGAGTTTCCGCATGTATGATTGGGAAATGTGGAGTTCCCAGTTGTGTAGAGCAATCGCTAGAATGTGTAATATGGTAGAAGAAAAAAATCTTCTGGCCACTTCAAATGATGAACCCCTAAGTCGGGATCAAATCATACTACAGGTCGCTATCCTTGATTTGCTTCTCTATGGGCGTGAAATGACTGGTTGGTGTCAACTAATATTTCCTACTCCACCAGAGCCCTTGACGAATAATCCTGATTTTGGTGAAGATGAAATATCATTTAACCAGACCCAGGCTACAGAGTACGTTAAGTCAAGCGAAAAGGGGAATTTCAACGATAATAGGAAGATGCAACGCAACTTTGTTCCACCAGAAATACCTGGAGCTTCGTCAAAGCTTATGCTTCCAATACTGCAGCCTGCCTTCCGAGTAACCATGGCTACTTTAGAAGTCTTGAAGTCGCATCAGCAGATTTTGATTCCAGATACAGGTGCTCCTGACTCCATGGTGACAAAGTCGCTCATCTTACATGTCGGAGAAGAGGTGCGATTAACACTGGTTGCAGGAATAGTAGGCTTATCCTTTGCAAATGCCCGTGAGATGGCCTTACATGGCATGACCACTCTTCGTCGTCTTCTCGGAGGAGAAAATCTCTCGGAATTCGAAACCAGGAAATATTTTGCCAGCTTTCTTTGTGACATGGTTGAAGAAATTCGTGCTCGTTATGAAGGCGAACGTCGTCGACGTGAAAAAGCCCTCTTTGATGCCTACGATGATGCTGATACTGCAAATAGAGAGGCAGCGGCTTCTCAAGAGGTTGAACGCATAATTCTGGGTGGCGCACTGATACCAGGCGAAGGTACGGCTCGTGTAGACGAATCAGAAGAAATAACATTTGGTTTTCAAAATCCGCCTTTTCTAGGCGATGGCAACGAAGATTTTGTGATGTTTCACGAAAATTACACAGATGGTGAAACTTCGGCAATGGAGAATATTCTCGCAAAAGCTGGTGGAGGGGCTCAGCTAGGATGGGATCAATTTAAGGTAGGAAAACAAAGACATCATTCATCCATCTATTGATTCGTATCTTGTCTCAACCAAAGTTTTTTCATAGGGCTTTGGCACTACTTTGGAGGAATGCTCCGTCCTTTCAAAATCTGGCCGTGAGAACGATCCAAGTGGTGATGTAAACGCTGAGGCTGTAATGTTCCTTAAGATACTAGGTCCCTATCTCGACACGTGGGATGCAAGGACATTGGAAGAAGACGAGGACCAAAGAATGTTTCGTCTTTATGACCAATCTGCTTTTGAAAAGGACAATAACGATGAATTTTTACAAAATGAGAATAACATTTCTCATCCACGTTCTGAAGCAGCTGCAGATGCAATGAGCACTTATATTGAAATCGCATCTTCAGAAAAAGCACGATTGAGTGATTTTGTAAATACATTCTTACCATCTCTTCGGTTTAGCTGTCAAGCTTATACAGAACGATATTGTTGGTCAAGATACTTCGAAACTTTGAATAACAATGATGCTTGTGGAATGTCCGAAATGTGGGAGCGCGGTATATCTGATGGCAATCGTGATATTCGAAGTCGTTTGGTGACAATGCCATGCCATCCTCAATTCAAGCGTTATATTCCGAAATACTTGGATCATGCTATTGATCCTGAACAAGTGGATGATGTTTCAATTTCAGCTCCATCTTTGGAACCAGAACGTAGCCCAATAGGTGAAATTCTAGCTCCGTCTAATGTCATGTCCAGTACGGACCTATTATCAGACACTCTTAGGACTCTTGTTCAGACGGGAAACTTAGAGATTGTGGATGTAACGAAGAAGTCTGTGGACGAGGAGGAGCATCTAAAGCTTTCAGCCATTCCTTTGGGCACGGAAGGAGAGATCGACGATTTGGAAGATGACATATATGGTGACGGCTCTCTAGGCTTTCCTTCTCGTGACGAGGATCATAATAACATTCATGAAAACGCTTCCAGTGATGCCGCTACCACAAATGACACAGAAGAATCTGAAAGTGGAATTACTGCCACCAGGGTTTCCGAAAAGGGTCAAGGCACTGGAAATTATTACGTTGCTTCTAGCATTTATGGTCACCCTCCAGATAATTCCACTTCCGTGAGTAGCCTTCGTCACTCTTTTGGTCCAGAAATGATAGAAAAGCAATTCGATAATTGTTTGCATGTGAGAGCTGAGGGCAGCAGAAAGTGCTATGTTTTACTGTCACAAACGCATGTAATACTCGAGTACGACTCTGAAAGTGCTGGACTTTACGAAGGAGAACTAATGGCAGTTCGCGAAGAGGTTGAAAGGCAAAAATTAATTAAGGAGTGTGGCGGTTCTTCGCAGCAAGTAGACCGTGATGGTCAACTAAGAGAGACTATTCAAGATGAGCTTGAACGAAGACTGAAGGAAACTGCGTCACTAAGGCCGAAATCCATAAGATGGAATTTGTCTGAACTTTCTCACGTATACCTTCGACGATGTAGACTGCGAGATTCCGCATTAGAAATGTTCTTCATTCCTTCTGGTGGTTCCTCTTTCGGAGGTTTTGGCTTGTATTCACCTAGTACATCCTTATTTTTAGATTTTGGATCTGGTCACGATGGAAATCGTCGTCGTGACGATGCTGCATCATCAATCATGAAAAGGGCCCCTCCGCAGACAATTAAGCAATGGCCCGATCGCAGTGGTCAGTTCCTTCATGAGCAGCTAAGTCGACTAACAATGGGATGGGTCGATGGCAGGATCACAAATTTTGATTATTTACTACATTTAAATATGCTTGCCGGAAGAAGTTACAATGACTTAACCCAATATCCAGTCATGCCATGGGTTTTATCAAACTACGTGTCTGAGGAGATCCCTGACCTTACGGATCCTAACAACTTTCGAGATCTCACTAAGCCAGTCGGTGCATTAAATCCTGATCGTTTACGCGATTTTTTAGAGCGATATGAAACTTTTGCAGATCCGACTATACCTGCATTTATGTATGGGTCCCATTACTCTACCAGCGCCGGTGTAGTTTATCATTTCCTCGTGCGAATGCACCCTTTTGCCGGACTTCATAGGCAACTTCAAGGTGGCTACTTTGATGTCGCTGATCGATTATTCAGTTCAGTTCCAAGAACTTGGGATATGTGTACTGGGTACTCTGCAGCGGAGGTAAGTTGTTTCCATTCTACTCAATGAGCAGATATAATGACTTAATTTTTGCATTTTTAGGTAAAGGAATTGACGCCTGAATGGTACTGCAACCCGGCATTTCTAAAGAATACCAACAACTTTAAACTGGGTACTTCTCAAGATGGGGAGCTGCTTGGGGATGTTGTGCTTCCTCCTTGGGCAAAGAACAGCCCAGAAATTTTTGTTGAAGTGATGCGAAATGCTCTGGAAAGTGACATTTGCTCTGAGATGCTTCCTGATTGGATCGACTTAATTTTTGGTCGAAAACAACAGGGACCGGAAGCAATCAAAGCTCACAATGTGTTTTTTTATCTAACATACTATGGTAGCGTGGATGTCGCATCCATTGAAGACGAGGGTCTTCGTGAAGCAACTGAGCTTCAGATTGCCCATTTTGGACAGTGTCCCATGCAGTTATTTGTTCGACCACATGTACGACGGGTTCAGAAAACCGTCAACTTCCGCAAGCTTTCTTTTTATCAACTTTTAAGTGCTAATGCACATGGTGCAAAGCACCCCTCTGATGGCATACACCGACCGTACACAACTAAGCTCGATGGATCCATGCGACTTTTTGGTGAGCCTCTTTATTTACCTTTCTTTACTGCACCCCAATCACATTGGGTTCACCTGGACGCCCCACCTCCGGGACCGCATGCAAATTTGATAGCTGTGCGGTTAGCTGGTGTTGATCGTTGCGTGGCCATTGATTCAGCTGGAATATATCATTCTTTTCGATGGGCATGGAAACCCGATGAAACAGTTGATCAACAAAATAGTGAACCTGGGCCTATTGATAGGGGTAATTTTATCGCTCAGCGTGAGCTTCCACGTTTTCGAACTGTTCCTCGTTTGATTTACTCACAATCGACAACGGAAGATAGAGCACCGGCTGTTGCCATCTCTAAAACACTGTTTGCCAGTCGTTCGGTATTACTTGTGTTGAGTGATGGGGATGGTTGTGGCGGGTTGGCAATGCAGTTGATTGATCCTTCTAAAGGTACCGTGAAGGCAGAAGCTATGGTTCCATCCGCCCACTCTTCTCGAGTGACTTGTATCGCTATGGATCCTATCGGAACAGCTGCTGGACATGGAGGAGTAGGTGGTGAGCTGGCGATAGTTGGATCTGCTGACGGAGGAACAACACTTTGGCGTTTTATGTCATCTCATTATCTTCCCTTGAGGCCACGCATACGTATGCGAGGACATTGTGGCTCTCGAGTGCAAGCAGTAGCTCTGAGTAGCGCAATTCACATTTGCGCCTCTATTTCGCGTGAAAAATGTTGCATCTTTAGTATTGGAAATGGAGCCATGATTCATTCATGGCCCCCACCTGACGTAGTATTGCCGATGATAACAGAAGGTTCAAGGAGAAAAACTATTTTTTGTGATACCCCTGCACTTGGGTTAAGTGTTCAAGGATTCGTGGTTACAGTTTGCAAAACATTTATCGAATCCGATGACGGTATGTCCAGTCGCAATGTTATAACCCTTCATTTGTTCTCATTAGAGGGAGTGTCATTGGGAAGTAAAGCCTTGGAGTCATGGAGAGGAATTCCCCATAAAATAGCCTGTACTCCAGATGGGACAGCAATCACTGTTTGTCATGGTCGTGGAGTTACGATACATAGACTTTCAGCCATCACTCCACTTGAATACATAGATGAGTGGCATACCACAGAGTCTGATGAGCTTGACGAAACAACTCCAGCGGCATGGGATGTTGATTTTGGACCTTCACTAATGCGCCCCATTGTGGCAGCGGCTGCTTGTAGTTCAGGAGTACTGAGGCTCCATGCCTTACCAGGAATATCAGCGTGGAGTGAGCGCCACAGAAAATCAAGTATTGGCATCGGGATGTCATTTTCAAAACCTGTCGGTAGATTAAGGGATGTTGTAGGTAAATTTGTTGGAGTCGGTAAGGATGTTGGAAAGGAGGTTTCTTCAGAAGTTAGAGAAAGAGGGGTTGGAGGATTTCTTACAGGTACTTTATTTCGAAAGAATGCAAAATAGTTAGCTATATATTGTCGCCTTTCTATTAGCAAATAACATCTTGTTGATGCAAGTCTCCGGCCTTTTGAGCATTTCTGCTCAGAGTAAAATACTGGCATAGAACAAGTATCAGGTCTTTCTTTTATGGGAGTGTGAAAAAAAACCAACATTCTTCATTCTTTAGTGATAATTTAGTGGCAGGGCTAAGTAAATGTGGAATATAAATTGATAGTCTTTAATCCATTCAAAGATGAGTTGTCAATCATTAAATTTTTTAGGAATGATGTACATTTGATGTCATCAACACAGGCTGTGCTTGTCACTTTCTTGCTTCTACTCTCTGATAAACCATGCATTGTTCCCATTGCGTTTCATTTTTTAAACGAAACTAGGAGTTTGAGCTTTGATCTAGCCATTGTAATCGACGCCCATCAGGAAGTGGTTGTGAAGTTTGACTACATTTTGATGTCCCCCAAATGCTTCACAGACTATTGAGGCCAGATCTGGGAGTTTCCAATTGTAAAAGCCTTAGGCATATTTCATCTGAACGTAGTATTCAAGTTAGTCTGGCAAATATCATGCTGCAAAGCTTCTATTCAAGTTGACAGCTCTGTCGTCTTTGAATTTCCGACTTCGGAATTGACTTCACTTGATCTTTTTTATTGTAATTTGCTCCTCTCCATGTATTTGCAAGGACTGCATATAGGCCTCAGTTGTATATGCAAATGTTTCAACATTTATTGACTGCTATGTTACCTTGCTGCTTTGGAATATCAGAATCTTAGTGTTTGTTGAAGTCTAGTGTTCTGATGGCATTAACAAAATTGCTCTGGAATGCATGTCATGATCTCTTTTCTGAATGGATGGAAGATTTGAGAATGACAGGCAGTTATTTTAGCGTTCCGCATGTGTGTTTTGTGTCAATTGTCAGTAGAAAGTGTACAACTCGTCGAAAACGGCGTACGCAGCAACGAAAAACATGTGATTGCATGGTTTAATTCGTTTGATAATTGCATCCTTACCTGTTAGTCATTGGATGTCATCCCTTCGAAAAAGACTCTTAAGCGGCGGGAGAGCCTATGGAGCGTTGGTGATGTCGAATTCTCCAATTGTGGTGGAAATTCTTTCTCAAGTTGGTTATGATTTCCTTCTAATTGATCATGAACATTCGATAACTGGAATCGAGAGTGGACAATTACTACAACAGTCTATGTTAGGAAACGTTGAGCCATTTGTGAGACTTCCTTCTCATGACAAAGTTTACATGAAGAAAGTTCTAGATTCAATCAAGCTTCCTGGAGGAGTGCTGGTACCAATGGTCGACACGGCGGATGTTGCTGTACAGGTCGTGCAATCAACTCGATACGCTCCATTGGGTAGTCGTGGGTGTGCCACCCCATTCATTCGAGGAAGCGGATGGGGTATGGACGAAAATTATTTGGAGAAATGTGAAAACGACTTACTTGTAGCTGTCCAAATCGAAACACCACTTGGAGTTTCAAACATTGAAGACATCGCAGCTGTGGATGGGATAGATATGATATTTTTAGGACCTTTGGATCTTTCAGCAAGCATTGGAAAGATGGGACAATACAATGATCCTGAGGTCCTAGACCTGATCAAAGAAGCGGAAGCAAAAGTGCTTAACGCCCAAAACTGCCTCTTGGGGGGTTTCAGACCCATGGGGCGAGAAGTTGCAGATATGTTTTCTCATCAAGGATATAGTCTAGTAGCTGGATCCGTAGATGTTGGACTGTTAAGAGAAGCTGCTAAGCAAGATGTAAACCGCTCGAAATAACCTCGCAACACTACAACCATATGAACAAGATTTCGGAACGAGAAAAATTGGAATGATGCTGAAACTGATACTAATCTTGATGTTGTTCTTACAACAAGATAGGTGGGAACTCAAAATTCTCTAAATTATTCTTTTATGAATCCACTACTGTTTTTTGATAACTTGATAGATATCACTTGCCGTGAATATGGTCTTTTGATTTTCGGCTTCCTAAGTGGCATATTTGGACTTTACTTCACTTCTTCTTCCATGTCACCATTAACCAATCATTATTTAGCTTGCCAGCCATGGGCGCCTGATAGTTGGAATTTCAGTTGTCATGAACCGTCTATATAAATCCTAAGATTAATGGGTCTTTGAATATGGTTACTTCTGACCCATCTCTGGTGAATAGTAGATAAATGGGTTGAATGTTAATTAATTCATTCTTAACTAATGCACAAATCTCTGAATTCTTTTAGTGATAATGCGTTGTGTCCGGAATAACGATTTTCAGCTATGTAGTTCTACATAAGTGGCTACTTACTGTGTATTCAGCCAATTTGTTAGAGTAAGTTTTCTTTGTATTGTCATCTTTTCATTGAGAAAGAGAAAAATGCTTACGGGTAACCAACATGTTGCTCCGTCACTTTAACCTGCACAATATGGTAGCCTCTGTTTTGACACCAAATATATTTAGTAGCCTCTGTTTTGACAAATCTAGCTAAATTAATCTAATAGAAATAATTTTGCTGTTTCTAAAATTGTGTTTACTAACAGTTAGCTTCTTTAATCCCTCAACTTAATTTATACAAGCAATCTTAATTTGTGCCTTGCACCCAGGCCTGGCCAATCATGGATATTTCCATAATTTCCATAATTTGCTTAATTTTGGACATAATTAGATTATGAAAATGTAAATTATGGAATGCCTTTTATTTATAAGTTCAAGTGCCTCAAAATGGCTTACATGCAGTTTTCCTTCAAGGCAAAGGTTACCCAAGGAATTTCGACAATCATCCTTTTCCCATCCAATGATTGAAAAGTCGGATTCTACCGTGCTAGTTCCTGGAAATGTTGAAGCTAATCCGCCGCAAAAGCAACTATCAAGGATATTGTTCATACAACCAGCACCATGCTTCATCAACACTTTTTTGTTGCTTAGTAGCTTGCACAAGACACCTAAAACCTTCATCAGAGTGGTATTTTCTCTCAAATAGTTTATATTTTGTTTGCATGTTTTGAATATCTTCTTCTGTAAACGTAGCTCTAAGACAGTCTTTTGCGTTATTATGACTGTGGTAAAAATAAATTTACCATATTCTGCTACATGTCAAGGCGTTGCAGGAGGTGCACATCCAGAAATGGCACCATTGGAGCTACTTCTTTGTGGGTGTAATACATATATTCCCTGAACTAGGTGCAAGAATAATTCATATTTGACCTAGAAGAGCATTGTATTCCAATTTTTTCACAGCTATCCCTGTAGTTTTTCAGCACATCAAGAATATATAATCGGAGTTAAATTTCACAAAAGTGACTTTGCAGGCAGCTCCATCATGCAAAAGTATCCAAGCTGAAAAAGACCTGAAACATCCTGAATCAAGACATCTGTAGTGGATATGATGCTGCCAATTCTCCTTAAATTTTCTTGCAGTCTTTCAAGATCTTTTTTGTTCATCCAATAGCAAAAGATTTTGCTACTGCTTTGTACAAAAAAACAAGGAAATGTTTGCCCGGTAATAGTTGACAGTATCATCATAAGTAGTCATGGGCTCAAATCCAAAAAGATCTTTTTTCGTATCATTTTGGATGTTTGCTGATCCTCGTCATCAGAGAAGTACAGTAAATCTTCAATAATAACTTCAATTATACCGTTTTCAATAGTAATCTCTTTCCTTTTGTGTTGATTAAGTTCAAAATATGGTTTCTCTGAATTCACAGCCAATTCCGTATCGAAATAAGTTTTCTTATTAGTATCGTTCTGCCAGCATGAGATCATAAGGTTACTGGTACAGTGGATCTGTGTATTTGAGTGCCACGTGAATCCGAAGGGAGATAATTTTTGTAATTGGCATCACGTTGACACCTGGGCTTCGAAAATTATTGCTTGGAGGATCAATAAAATATGAATGTGATCAATTCATTAACGCTTTTGCTCATACTGTTGCATCATGTAACGACAAGCGCTCTACATTTTAATTGGAGACTCAAGAAATGCTCATCTTGGCCAGATGATCAACGAAAGTTCGGTGAATATAGTTCCCATTCTTTCATCGAATCGGAAAGAGAATCGAAAGATTTGTATTCTCAAATATCTCGAGGAGGAAGCACCAGTAAGAAAGGAAAAGGATTTTTCACAAAGTCTAAAGCAACGCTTGATTCTACCTTGAAATTTTGGTCTGATGCATTCAATCATTTCTCATCATCGCTTACTGCACCATTTCGAAACTTCAAAAAACTATCTTTTCTTGAATCGGAAGACACTCGCCGCCAAAATGAACTCATTCAACAGCTCAGAACCACTCCAATTGAAAGAGTTGTTATTGTACCGAATTCAACTGTTGTTCCAAACGATGTACTTCAAATTGCCTCGAAACGAGCTGGTTTATTAGGACGTCCATTGGAAACGCAATCAGTTCAAGATTTAGCTAGAGCTCTCAAACAATGGTATGAACGTCAAGGATATGTTTTACATGCCATGACTGGTGCAACTTTGCAAGTGGATACCAGAACTGCAGAATTAAGCGTTCAAGAACCACTTTCCTCCGATCCTCCACTCACTATCATTTATTGCAAAGAAATGGTTATCGATCCCGAGGATGGATCAATTGTTACATTTCGTCAATATAGAGACAAAGTCATAGCCAAAAATAAGCCTTCCTTCGATCGTGTCAAAATCGATCGACAGTCATTAAACACTACTTTCGTTCCTATACAAACTGGACGAACGAATCCAAAGCGCTTGGCAGCTGCTCTAGGAATAGCCCCTGGAAAACATTTCTGCTGGCGTCCTTCCCGTTGGAGCACAATTCTTCAAAGTGGTTTATTCCAAAAGACGATACGTACTTCCCCAGAACCATTACCGGATGGTACAGTGCAATTGCAGTTGGTCGTTCAAGAAGCTCCAGCACGTCATCTAGAATATGGTCTTTCCAAATCTCTTTATACGGATAGTTGGGAGGGAGAAATAGACTTTTCGCATCGAAATGTTTTCGGTGGAGGAGAAACTTTAGGATGCACTATACGTCGTGGTACTCAAGATGCTGAACCTTCTGTGAGACTCAAATATTGCGACAACAACTTTGGCTTAGGTTCTTCTGGCTATGATGTCGAAGTCTTCTCTGATTACATTGGTGAACAGTCGTCCCTGGAGGGAGACAAGAGTAATTCGGGGACTATTGACAACACATCAGAAGACAAATTCGATCAAGATGAGCTACTAGATCGAAAAGGACTTTCTGTTTCCATTCGCAACCCCTTTTCTGCTTTCGCATTTGTTAACAGCGGAAGTGCAACTCTAGAGCGCACTAGCACCAAAGCAGGTCGACATGAAAGTGTTGGTAGCACTACACTGAATGTAGGCCCTTTCGTGAGAGATCTTCCAATGGAGGCACGCTCATCCATTCTAGCAAAATTACTCACCGGCACACGTTCTATTGAATCGGATGCATCCTCCTGGCCACAGTGGATGCCTTTCATTTCCTTGACGGCGACAGCACGCCAAATGTTTCCATTATCGGTGATGCCCTCCGGACCACTCACCTTAGCACTGCAACACTCCGCCACAGCCTCGAGCACTCACATCCCGCGACATGAAGCAAATGCAAACGGCATAGCCTGCAAGGTTCGTGGCTATCAGAAAAAAGAAAAATTCACAGAAAGAGTATCAAATTGTCTTGTTGGAACAACTGAGGTAAGACTTCCAGTTAACCTCCCAAGAATTGGGGATGCATCATTGGCATTATTTGGAGATTGGTGCTTCTCATCTGCAGGTCAAAATCAACCTTGGAAGAGGCGCTCCAGTGTTGGTTTAAGTCTCCGCAAAACTTTACAAGGATTTCCTGTCAAGTACGACATTAGCTTGACGGAAAGCGGAAAGATTGGAGCATTTTTTGGCCTCGGCCCTGACTTTCAAGTGTAACAACATTCGATTGAAAATCACTTTCCTATACTATCAACTACTTGTACTATCGTAACATTCAATGCAATAAAAGTCGTGGGAATTATCATCATAATTCAGATCTGAGGACGTATTCTGTAGTTGCTTGTAATGACATCGATAAAGTATCTAACCAACACGTTACTGTCCGTACTTTCTTTCAGTGCTATTACCTCATGGAAGCACTGGAAAAGAATAATATATCGACATCATTTATCTGTTTCACCTTTCTGTCTTTTCTAACTAGAGATGAATTCTTAGCTTGTAAGATATACTTACTTGTGACATATTTGAAGCCTTTTCAGCATAGAAAATCTTGACACTAGATACAAAAATATCCTTCTAGGACACACAACAACCCATAATGGATCTATACTTTGCACAATCTTCACCATAACATATTTATGCGTGGATGATTGCCTTCACATATAGGTGTATTTATGGACTTACCGCTTTCCCAAAACAATTTTCAAGAAGCTTAGGAGTGAAATGGAGGTTACAAGTCTCCGTTACCACAGACCTTAGTTCTTCCAAGATTTCCCAAAGAAATTCCTTATTTTCACGTGTAGAATACCTTGGGATGCCTACATTCTTAAAAAAGTGGATGAGTATCATGGAGTCTTTACTATAGTAAGTATATCATCTACTTAATAGGCTATATGCTTTAGACATGATGACCACAACCATCCATAAGCCTGGATCCTACGATGCAAACTTGAAAAACTACAAGCCTTTGAGGTCCTACGAAAAACAGCGGTAATTCAACTTTTGTATAGATCAGCTAAGATGCTATCAAATTCCTGGGAACATGACGACAATGAGAGATATTTAGAAACTCATAACCAACTTACTTCTCACAGAAGATAGAACAATTGACAAAGCTTTTACAGAAAAGCCTTTGGAGCAAGCATAACAACTCAAAGTGCTAAAATGAACCGCCAGATCCATAGAAATCACTACAATATTCACCCCATCTGATCAGTTAATATAAAGCAGAAACAAAAGAAAAGCAGCCTTTCAATGGATAGTAGATCATAATGGCCAACTTGATAAAGTAGACTACAAGATGCGTAATGGAATAAAGTTGAAGTAGAACATTCGAAACTGTATGATAATAACATTTCAGCAAAATCAAAAAGACAACAGAATGTAGTAGAATCTTTGAAGACCACAGACTTCCGTCATTCAATATAATGACATCAGATTTATCAAAGATCCTGAGAACGCCTAAGAAGCCACAATACCACACACAGGGCTCAAGCCACAGGATGATAGCTTTCAATTCCTGAATATGACAAAACACAAAGTATAGATCAGTTTCCATGAACGCTTTCAAGAGGAGGGAAACCAAAAGGATTGATGATCCAAGATTAAATGAGTAATGAAAGATTAACTAAAATTGAGGGATATTGCATATTTTTAGGGCATCAAACATACTATAAGAACCCCAACAGGCTAAACTGAATAAGTGAAGGACATAAGCAAGAGAGTATTTCATCACAGCAACCTTAATAACTTATTTATGAAATTTTATACAGAACCGTTTTAAATTTGATATATTTTACAGACGCCATGTATGGTTGAAGAAGAATTACCTATGTTCACTTAACAAAACAGCAGATTTTCCCCACAAGATATTCAAAAACTCTGGAACTTATTGAGTGTATGACAACAAGAAGCTTGGAGGCATTGGAATGATAGATCCATACTTGGAAAAATATTTACTCAACATGCAAGCCCTAATAAATGTATTATAAAATGGTCTCGATACGCTGGCATAACAGATGTGGGAAATAGTCACATTGAAAGCGCATAATTATAAATATCTGCACGACTAGATCAAATGACTCGATTAATTGTGAATTGCAATTAAAGAGATTCACCTCAAATAAAACAGAAGAAAGCAGATGGGTTGGATGTTTTCAACAATTCAAAGGAGTTGAAGTATCTCAGAATTTTGCAGAAAGAAACATTTGTTTGATGTTGGCTATTTTACTATTCTTCATGAAGATAGTCTACACAATTGAGATGACATTATCACGTACAACAGCATCATTCCTAAAATCTCTCTTACATCCTATTTGATGGAAAGAATCAACTGACATTGTGATTAGGCCTATCGTTATGAAATGGCAACAACCTGGTGTCTTGATGTCATATGAATGGAAGTCAAACAGTAGGGATGCTGGTTTGTGACTTTCTGATGTGCCCCTTAAGGGTTTGCTATTAGAAGATGCCTATCATTATGTATGTTTTTATCTTGGTTGATGGTTAGCCAGTTTTCATGCATAAATTGTCTGCAAGAGCTTGAAAGAAATGGCTACGAGAAAGAAGGGAGTTTGTTACATTGGTTTGTCAGTGATTAATGGCCTTTTGAAGAAAGTTCAAGAGGTTACGAAAGGTAAGTAAATTTGCATGCTGGAAATTTTTGGTTGTCTCAAGTACTCAACTAAGTGTCATAGCCTATTTGATATTGATAGCCTGAGTGATAATCATAACTTTACTATTATATTTTGTTTCATACGCCTTGGTATGGCATTTACATGAAGTGATGGCTACTACCCAAATAACCTTAGTTTGATTGGTAGATTTAAGCAGAGGTAAAAGAATACAATTATAGATTGACCAATGTCAGATGACTTGAAAGTATTGACAAACGAATCACTTTCATTATAGCCAAAACCTCAGCATCTAGAATTTGATAATTTTAAATTCCAAAAAGTATGGTACAGTTATGGCATGAAATTCAAGTCCCAAATGCACAATAATACTGGATAAAAATCAAAATGTTCACTATATACAAATAAGGACCCACTAACCACAAGTAACTCAATTCATTGACTATACCTGGTCAGCAATACTCATTTTGAAATTTCTGGAGTTTTAGGTGCCAGGGGTAACAATAATACGTGTGGAATTGAGAAAATTTTACATTTCACTAGGTTTTGTAAGCATGAAAATCAGTTGGTAAGTATTTCCGATTATTAGCGCAATACACAAAGTTGGTGACCGAAAATTACAAAATGTAATCTAGCCAACACAGTTAAGTCCTCTATAGTTAATCGATCACTAAAACTAACGACCGTTTTGCACTGGGCAAGTAATAAGAGGTTGCAAATCGATTGGCCCCATTCCAATATTTAGATACTCTAGATTTTTGCGAATTAAGTAATTCATTTAAGCCGCTTAGCACGAACAATACGACGTCCTGTTGTTGACTTTGAGCTTGATCCTATTGTGAATCCACCAGATACAGGTGTAGATGTTGCTGCTTGACCAAAGTTATTAGCGCCAAAATTTGTC
>CAAAJI010000107.1:15662-38034 GCA_900642245.1 Fragilaria radians | reverse complement strand
ATTGCATTACCAGACAAGGACTTCAACCAGAACAAAAAAGATTGAGGCCATTATTTATAGAAACGCTCCAAAAGCCAGAAAAGAAGTACAACATGAAAAATATTCACAACATGTGGTTTGAATAAGTGAGCCTCTACCCCCTTTTGTCTAGTCACACATTAAGGAAGATTAAGTTTGAATGAATTTCAACGCATCATAATCCAATTGAAAAATTTAAGAAAGTCACTTGAACTGAGCTATTTCTATAATATGCAGATTTAATAAGCCATTTCAAATGTATACAATAGATCTGACCTTCTGTTGGGTACTGTAAATATGGAATTTATAGATAAAAGGTTTTTTTCACTTAACATCAAAACATCTCATTTGTTGACATACAACAACTGAAGAAGAAATGTTTTCAACCATGTGTAGAGTGGAATATCTTATTATAGAAAAGTTTACCTCTTGATGATTACCTAGGTATTGCCGGAATTTATTGGTCAACTGAAGCTCTTGGGATTGTTCTTTAGCTGTTGAATAATCTCATTCTTGTATCCTTGAAGCATATTGAACACAACCTTTTCGTTGCGACTCCTCAAATTGATAGACAATACTAATTCTGTGTAGGTAAACTTAATTAGCTCAATGATGCTGAGCTTGCTCTGCCTTCTTTAGTCCTATCATTGATTTCTTCACCTATCTTAGGAGTATATGTAAATTCTAGAAAGCCTTACCCATTGCCGGAAGCATCCAATCCAAGTGAACCCTTCCTCCTTCATGCCAATGAAGTTCATAATTCTCATATTGCTGAAATTACTCATCCCCAAGTATCTCAAACTGAAATCAAATAGAATAGTGATGAATGAAATGACAACGGAACCTAAAAGACAAGGATGAATATAACTTTTCTTTCAGACTAGTTGAGTAGTCCTCTTTGTAAATAATTGTAAATTAATAGTTAAATGATCTCATCTATTTTTAATCCCGGTCTATTACCGATAGAGGCAATCTTGATCTCGCGCAAACATCTATTAATCTGTGACCTAGCTTCACTATTCCATCGTCTCCTTTCACTTAGCTGTGTTACTCTTGAGACAAATGACAAATACAAGCAATGTCTTCTAATATGTACTCTTAGATCATGCAAATATGGAGCTCCTTTTAGTGAAGGAATTCAAAGAAGCATAAAATGGTGATGATCATAATGGGAAAGCGATAATCAGAAAAGGAGTTTAATGATATGAATTGTAAAAAGTCTGGGGGTCAACAAACAATGCATTAATTGTAAATGGATTTGTAAGACTAAGGGAAACCAAGTTTGTAGAGCGGGATTCAAACATCTGGAATACAGCGAAGTTCCTCATATTGACTCAAATGAATGTTTGTGCTCCAATGGTTAATGATGTGAGCTTCTGAGCTATACTCGTTGCAATGTTAGTGGGGGACTTCAACTTTGGTTTTTTAATACTAACGGTAGATGAGTTGTCTACGAAAAAAAATGGTACTCGTAGTAGTGGTATTAACATATATAATGCGGTACTTCTTGCTTGTGCACGGGATAGTACTGTACTAGAAGCAGTGTGATCTACAGTACGGTGTAACGTCAGTGCACTAATGTTCACCCTTTCTCAACCTATCGAAATATTGTAATATTCTTCTGTATTCCATCCCTCTCGTTCTATACAATCTGCCATGGTTCTCCCGATCGGTCGTATTATTGCACAAGTATTGGTACCACTTGTAGCTGTTCTCGCTCGTGCTATTCCAGCTGCATACTCCCAGGCAATTCAGAATGCCCGAAGAAATGGTGTTGATGCTACACAAACGGCGACGAATATTCTGCGTCGAGAAGTTTCGAAATCGGAAGCTCTTCAAATACTCAATTTGAGTGAAGCCGAAGCAACTGCTGAGATGGTCGAAAAGGTATGAATACGGATGACTTTGCTTGCTTACTCTATCTTCGTAATACTCATCTTATTTGTGTTTCTCCTCTGGACGTCGTCATGAAAACAGCAATTTCAAAAATACTTTGAAGCCAATTCAGTTGAAAAAGGGGGTTCATTCTATGTTCAAAGCAAAGTATTTAGGGCAAAGGAAATGCTAGATCAGTTCATTAGAGACAAGCAAAAAGAAGATAGCGAAAGATTTGGCTCGAAGCAATAAGTTAGCTCTTTCAAAATAGAATCTCATTTCCAAATTACTATAAAAGCCTTCCGGTATTGTATGTAGAATAAGAACAGAAATAATCCGCAAATGAAGAAGACTCATGATTGCTGTATCTCAAGTCACAAATTGAAACCATGATTCGACGTCAATACAATGTTTGACCATGTTATGTTTCCTGGGCGAACTCGACCTCGTCAGTGGGGATTATTTCTTATGGAGGTATCCAAAAAAGTAGCCTTGATAAGCATTAGTTATTTGCATTGTCGCATGTATAGCTCTTAATGGGATGACAAGTTATTACTCCTCATGAATCTGAGACTACTATGGACGAACAACTGATGCAAGTAAGGTGCAATTAGTGCCTTGTAAAGCATTATAAAACTTGGTATCATGAAAAAATCCTGCAACATTGTGAGTGGATTAAGATAAAGAAGTAATTATTATTCTTCAGGTGTGTAGGTTTTTGATTCTCCTGATTCTCTGGACTTCCACGTTAGACATCTTCAAGGCAGGTGAGAAGTCATGTCTCGAAGTTTAAATGTTTATTATCTTTACAGAATTATACACTGTGGCTGCAAACAGTACCACACTCAGAACTGAATAGCACTGCAAGCATGAATTTGCTTTAATCATTTGTCCGAACTAAACATAAAGTACTTTACATGCTAAGCAGTATGCTGTATTATGCTAATTCCTAGCTATTGATATATAGATCTTGGCTGTGGTGACAATAAAAAATCACTAAGAAGTCGAAAGGGAGGACTGTTGTTTAAGGTTACAGGGTAACCATGAATTTGTGATTTTGCCATCATAGAAAAAATAATTCAATAACTTGAAGATGTCGATTGGAAAACAAATGTTGATGAATTTAATTGTGATATTCATATTCATGTTAAGGAAATCCACATCACATATTCCTAGACCAGCATTCGCGGGATTTGGATCTAAGTCATCGGTACCAAAGAAGAAAAATAAAGCTTCGAAATCAACACAAACGACGAAGCAGAAGATTCTAAATCCGCTTGATCCTCAAAGCCGTATGGAATATATTTCATCGCGAATTCAATGCGCAGATATTTCACCTTTACGTCAATATGAAAATCCTAATACTGTCGTATGTATTGACAATTTTCTTGGTCCAGAACTCGTCATAGCCATGCGAAAGGAAGCAGAGGCACTCATGCCCAGAATGGTGCCATCGCAATCGACTCGTTGGGACGAAACGACACAATCCATAATACCATATGAAAAAGAAGGAGTTATTTCCTACCAAATTGAAGGTGGGCCAGATGGATATGCAGCCTCGCCCATACTTGTTGAATATATTGTTACATTGACTCAGCAACTCTCAAGAAAAATAAATGAAATTGTTCCCTCTGAATTCCAATTATCAGATGTGAAACAAACAAATAAATTAGCAGTTTGTCTTGGAGGAGGATCCAAATATGATAAACATATTGATAATTTGGGTGGCGGTCAAGGAGACCGAAGAAAACTGACTGCATTACTGTATCTACAACCACCTGGATCGCACGATAGTCATCCAGATGACAATGGCGAACACGATCCACGCGGGGGTTATTTCAGAGCCTATGATGTCCCAATGGATGGAATGATTCAGTCTTTCGCTCCACGGGGTGATAGACTCCTAATCTTTTGGTCAGATTCACTTGTGCATGACGTTTCTCCAAGCTTTGTCATGGATGAATCAATTGACAAAAGATGGGCTATTACAGTCTGGTTGATTGCAAATGATTCTGGGAAAATTCGTGATACAGATGTTGATGTGGAGCGAAGGCATTTTGGACTTGGCTAGACAATCAACAAGCATAGCATCCAAAAGAAAGGACTATAGAAGAGAGTGTATCACAACAATCTTTGTAAGGTGAATTGCAATTGTGTCTAGTGCATGGAGGCTGAAATCATGCTTCTGCATTTAGAAAAACTACTGAATAAGAGAAACTCCAAGCTCTACATTTTAATCTTGTCATGCAAATCAGTGCATGAGAATTGATGAATATGGTATTTCTAGATTGTATAACAATAATCTTTGTAAGGTGAATTGCAATAATGTCTAGTGCATGGAGGCTGAAATCATGATTGTGCATTTAGAAAAATTACTGAATAAGAGAAACTCCAAGCGCTACATTTTGATCTGGTCATGCAAATCAGTGCATGAAAATTGATGAATATGGTATATATGGTATTTCTAGTGATTTGGTTTTACAAGACAATTGTGAATCCTATCTTATCTAATACATTCATTAGACTAGTCTGAATCTTGTTACATCTTTTACACCGGGATGCGAGAAATGGTGTCGATACGGCTGACTACGGAAAGATCCAAGAACTTGTCTCCAATTTGGACTTGCAAGCCTCCAATAATGGATGGATCAACCTTGGAAGAGATAACGACCGTCTTTCCCTCAGTCATGTGGCTCATGACGGCTTTTTGCACAGCATCCGTTTGACTCTTGGAGAGCGGCTCGGCGGAGATAATTGTGGCTTCAATTTGTCCACGCTTGGCTTTCATAAGTAATCCGTAAGCGTCAATGACTTTATCTAATTCGACTAGACGTGCATTTCCTGCCAAAGTTGTCATCAGATTGAGCGTCGTTAGAGTTGTCTTTTTTCCGAGAAGTTTTTCCAACTGTCGCACTTTTTCGTCACGAGCAATCAGTGGATTGGCCAAAAAGCCGGCAAAAGTTGCATTGGACTTTGCCGTTGCCTTTATAGCAAGTAATTCTTGCTCGACCTTTTCAAGAGTTCCAGTTTTGGAGGCTGCCACGTAGGTGGCGTTGGCGTATCTCGCATGGAGGCCATGCAAGTCCACTAATGGCTTATGAGGACTAGCATCAGAGAAGCCTCGGCGAGTCATCTCCACAACATAACGACGCGAAGAGCCGTTTCGAGCAAAGGAGGACAACATAGCACACTACTAAAACTCCTACTTCAAAATAATATGGTAACGACTAAGTTCTATGTGTCGCCGCTTGCTGTGATGTGAATGTTCGAAGTACTCGCACTGCTGTCGGTACTGGTTGCTACTATCTCAACTAAACTTACTTATACAGTACAGTAAAATTAAAAAAGATTGTCTAAAGTTGGAGTGCTATTACCAATTTTGAGGATCCAAGGCAGTGTTGAAGCACCACTTTTTGACATCCATGTCTGTTGCTAGTAAATTACGATAGATGGCTTTTCCTCTCCTAGTGTTGTTTGCTCAAAGTGCAAGCAACTAAGGTTAGCCCCAGCGAAACAAAGTGTCAAGCAACTTAGGTTAACTCCTTTTTGAAATTCATCTTTGAATCAACTATGGATAGCTACATGGTCAATTAGACCAGTGATCAAAAGCAAGATTCCACATTTACAGTTCAGGCTTCCCCTTAGAAACATTAAGTATTGACCACATATATCATTCAAGAGAAGTGAGCGTACGGAAAATAGAAAAAAGAACAACTTAGATCATAAGCTTACCAAATAGTCAACTAAGATAAGAGATATTTTGAAGTTTAGTGCTGGTTACATATGGACAGTGATATGGTTGAAATAGCCTAGTGAAGCCAAGATATGCCTATCAAACAAAATTGCAAATCTTACACTAAGCTAAGTTGAATACAAAGTAGATCGACTCAGTAACGAGAAGGGCATTACCTACAGCGCTGCAACCAAGACAAAGAGGTAGGACTACGTTACAGCAGCTAGGATCCAAATTACTTAGATTTGCCTTTTCATTCATTCAACTATCATCTTGTCCAAAATAGATTCCTCTTATCCTCTTGCTTGTTGCTATGGAAATTAGGGATCACTCCCTCGTAAACGTGTTTGTTAAGATCGTCCAACACTTGGATGCCCCACAAATCCTATTGTATTGCCAAGAATCTGCGAAAATTGTGGAAGGGGAAGGAAAGTTGGAAATCAGAAGTTATGATATCCAGTACGGAATCGGCGGTTGCAGAAACACAACACTATTCAAAATCAACCCTTGGTGTTTGAAATATGGTACCTAAGAGTACATCTATGAATTTTGTATGGGCCGTCAAAGATCTCTTTTATAAAGACTAGTACGGTAAAATGGTTTTAACAAATTTAGCTATTTTTAAATACACTCTTTTATTTCATTGTGAGTTAACAAAGTAATTTAATCTAAAAATAAAGTCCTGTGAGCATACAAGCCTTCTATCTTGGAAGAAGTGACTCAGGTGTGTGGTAACCTAAGTCAAGAGGAACAACATCAATTACTTAAATTACTCCAAAAATATGAGCATCATTTTGATTGGACATTAGGAGAATTTAATATGCTACTACTCCTACACCACTGGGAACAGATTTTTTACTATCTACAGATAGTGTCAGAGCAGGACCACTCGTTGCGTCTGATTTTTTCCAAGTTCTCATGACGCTTGAAATACGAAATTGCCTCCTCATAATTCATCTCAAAAATGTCAATATTTGCGGCCAGCATAGCTTCAAGCCACACAGAAGACTTGGCTTGTCCACAATTTCAATGATTTCATCTTGAAACAACGGGGCGGGGTACTCCTCAGGGAAATAAAGTAGATAACGATTTAGTTCGTTCAACTTTTCCACGAACTGTTGTACACTCATGTTAGCCCCCCTGAACAAGTACTTCTCATCCTTATTAACGAAGGGGAAAAAGTAAAACGGATACGACATACATACCAAATTCAAGTGCGCTTGGATGGAATTAAACATTAGGAGTGGATTATCTGAATTTTCCACAAGTGGTCAACAATACAACATTTCCAATTCTACTCACATGGATTAACAAGAATGAAAAACGCTTTACTTCAAAATATCTCTTATCTTAGTTGACTATTTGGTAAGCTTATGATCTAAGTTGTTCTTTTTTCTATTTTCCGTACGCTCACTTCTCTTGAATGATATATGTGGTCAATACTTAATGTTTCTAAGGGGAAGCCTGAACTGTAAATGTGGAATCTTGCTTTTGATCACTGGTCTAATTGACCATGTAGCTATCCATAGTTGATTCAAAGATGAATTTCAAAAAGGAGTTAACCTAAGTTGCTTGACACTTTGTTTCGCTGGGGCTAACCTTAGTTGGCTTGCACTTTGAGCAAACAACACCTAGGAGAGGAAAAGCCATCTATCGTAATTTACTAGCAACAGACATGGATGTCAAAAAGTGGTGCTTCAACACTGCCTTGGATCCTCAAAATTGGTAATAGCACTCCAACTTTAGACAATCTTTTTTAATTTTACTGTACTGTATAAGTAAGTTTAGTTGAGATAGTAGCAACCAGTACCGACAGCAGTGCGAGTACTTCGAACATTCACATCACAGCAAGCGGCGACACATAGAACTTAGTCGTTACCATATTATTTTGAAGTAGGAGTTTTAGTAGTGTGCTATGTTGTCCTCCTTTGCTCGAAACGGCTCTTCGCGTCGTTATGTTGTGGAGATGACTCGCCGAGGCTTCTCTGATGCTAGTCCTCATAAGCCATTAGTGGACTTGCATGGCCTCCATGCGAGATACGCCAACGCCACCTACGTGGCAGCCTCCAAAACTGGAACTCTTGAAAAGGTCGAGCAAGAATTACTTGCTATAAAGGCAACGGCAAAGTCCAATGCAACTTTTGCCGGCTTTTTGGCCAATCCACTGATTGCTCGTGACGAAAAAGTGCGACAGTTGGAAAAACTTCTCGGAAAAAAGACAACTCTAACGACGCTCAATCTGATGACAACTTTGGCAGGAAATGCACGTCTAGTCGAATTAGATAAAGTCATTGACGCTTACGGATTACTTATGAAAGCCAAGCGTGGACAAATTGAAGCCACAATTATCTCCGCCGAGCCGCTCTCCAAGAGTCAAACGGATGCTGTGCAAAAAGCCGTCATGAGCCACATGACTGAGGGAAAGACGGTCGTTATCTCTTCCAAGGTTGATCCATCCATTATTGGAGGCTTGCAAGTCCAAATTGGAGACAAGTTCTTGGATCTTTCCGTAGTCAGCCGTATCGACACCATTTCTCGCATCCCGGTGTAAAAGATGTAACAAGATTCAGACTAGTCTAATGAATGTATTAGATAAGATAGGATTCACAATTGTCTTGTAAAACCAAATCACTAGAAATACCATATATACCATATTCATCAATTTTCATGCACTGATTTGCATGACCAGATCAAAATGTAGCGCTTGGAGTTTCTCTTATTCAGTCAATTTTTCTAAATGCACAATCATGATTTCAGCCTCCATGCACTAGACATTATTGCAATTCACCTTACAAAGATTATTGTTATCAATCTAGAAATACCATATTCATCAATTCTCATGCACTGATTTGCATGACAAGATTAAAATGTAGAGCTTGGAGTTTCTCTTATTCAGTAGTTTTTCTAAATGCAGAAGCATGATTTCAGCCTCCATGCACTAGACACAATTGTAATTCATCTCACACAGAAGGATCAAATAGCGTAGCCTGGCTACATTTCAAGCTTGTTTTGATTCTGTAAACTTTTCCATACAGAGTTGCTATCGTTTTAGAAAAGTCCCTCAAAGCTTTAATGAAGATGGAACATATGTGAGGAATTAGGCTTCAATAACTTGAAAAATGACTCTTTCCACTGATTCAAGAAAAAGGAACCTAAATTGAAGAATGGTAATCTAAATGGACATTTGCATGCAAACATTTTGCAATTCGAATGCCACAAGTCACAAATGGCAGTCTATTAATTCCTTCCAACCTACAAGCCAGAGGATTACTATGCAAATGACCTTGAAATTGCCATCTTGACAAACCTGCAACAAGATTGCTATTTGTGATGATACATTATTTCAATGAGACACAGAGGTGCTCTAGCAGCTGAGAAGTCCCTAAGGGATGTTTACCTGACTGCAAGTGAACCAAAATCACCAGTAGAAGCATAGATGAAGTCATAAATGATGAGAAAGGGGTTAGGGGTTAGAGGGAGAACATCCCCCAAACGCAGTAGGATAATTCATTCTGTAACCTACAACTGATGGATGCAAATGCAAGCCAGGACATGTGTATCCATATAGTATTCTTATATCATTGGAACAGCAACTGAGCCAAGGAATTGCAAGGTTTCTTGCTGCGTTATCGTACCGCTGTAGAAATATTTTGCACATCGGCTTTTGTGATACAGGGGTGTAATATTAGGGGTTATTTGTATGGATTTTTTTTGGTCCAACGTACATTTCGTTAGCAAGTAGAGTAGAGTAAATTTTCCGTTACTTAGTTTCGTTTCTTTTATGCTAGCAGGGAGTGTTCAATATTTATGAAAGGCCAGATTTAGTTCGCAAGCGGTTATATCAGAACGGTTGAATAAGTTCAAAGTGGATTTTCGAGTGGGAATCTCCGACATGAATTTCTACGTACCCGTAAAGATCCGAATGAAAATAAACCTTAGGTAAAAGACCTTGCCTGTTAGAGGGGGAAATATGAAGGTGTCTACAGCATTCCGATAAAAATAAATTTACTTTTCCTTTCAATCCAAGATGGGCGATTGTTGTTCGAAATCTTCATCACCACCACCTCCAGCTTCTTCTGCACCTGCTGCATCAATGACGGTTCAAACTCCGGTAAGAGAGAAAAGCATTGTGAAGGATTGAATGGGAAAAAAGAATATGTATGGATAGTAGCAGCAGTTTCATGTATGCACGTTCGAACCATTATGCGTCTGATTTTTTTCCTTTTAGTACAACTCAGTTGAAGTTCGTCAATCGATGCCTCCGCAAGATTCATCTAGCAACAAGTCTTTTGCTGAGGTCTATAAACTGGGTAAGCAGGTGCGTACATCATGACAGGATATGTGAAATTTGTTTGTTGCCACGATGACTGTTAACAATCATTCCAGCTGGGCGAAGGAGCCTTTTCTGTTGTAAAAGCCGGCGTACACAAACAAACGCAAAAATCTTTTGCTATTAAGATTGTGACAAAGGCGAAACTGACAGTTGAAGATGACAACGCATTGAAGGACGAGATTGCAATTTTGAAAGAATTTGATCATCCACATATCATTCGACTATACGATGTCTTTGACGAAAGTCAGTACTATTATCTTGTCACAGAGAAAATGAGTGGAGGAGAACTTTTCGATAGAATCGTTCAGAAATCTTATTACAACGAGAAAGAAGCTCGCGATGTTTGTAAGATTCTTTTTGAAGCTATTGGTTATTGTCACTCTCATAAAGTGGCACATCGTGATTTGAAACCCGAAAACTTATTGCTTTATGTAAGTCCATGGTGCATATCTTCGAGATTGCCTGATGTTTCGTTTCAATGTGTTTTGGAAAAATGACGTAATTCTCATGCGAATGTTGAAAGTCAGAGCATAATGACAGTGAAATCAAGATTGCAGATTTCGGCTTTGCCAAAAAATGCACCAAGCCGAAATCACTTGCAACACAATGTGGAACTCCTGGTTATGTAGCGCCAGAGATTCTTGAAGGGACTCCTTATGATACAAAGGCTGACCTTTGGTCTCTTGGAGTAATCATTTACATTCTTTTAGGAGGATACCCTCCCTTTATCGAACCAAATCAGCGTGACTTGTTCCGCAAAATTCGAAAAGGTCAATACGAATTTCATGAGGAATACTGGGGTCAAGTATCAGGTGATGCAAAAGAGTTGATTTCATCACTCCTTACTGTGAATCCTGATCGACGATTAAGCGGAGAACAAGCGCTTTGCAACAAATGGATTTTAGGTGATGATGCTCAACTCGCTGGTAAGGATCTTGGTAAAAATTTGAAGGAATTTAAGCGATTCAATGCGAAACGTAAGTTCAAAGGTGCTGTAAAGGCAGTCATGGCTTCAAACAAAATTACTAGTTTGGGCGACAACTTTCGAATGAACTTGGACTGATAGTTTTGCCTTCCTGGATTCGTGGACGATTCTTTCTAAGGAAATCTTTAAGTTACTCGAGTGTAGAATCATTATTATTGTAAAGCCTTGGACTTTTTGGAGTTGACATGTTAGTGGTTTAACTTTTCAGTCTATTAAGTAATTCTCTTAAATTATGGCCAATATTACAAATATGAGCAAGAAAAGCAATTCAAGGGATTATTACTTGGTATTTCTGGAAGCTTCTTCAAGATCGCGTTTAAGCGAAATGTACTTGATAGCATTTTTGACTGTCGCTCTCTTTAGGTTCCATGATCTTTCTATACGGAGACGTTTCTTCTTCATCCATGGCTTCTCGTAAAACCTCAAACTAGCATGATTTACTGTGGAAGATGAAAAGAGAATGAGATCATCTAGTAGGATTACTTATCAATTCTGTATTATCATTGTATCCAACGTACCAGGTTTTACTAGCCCTAGATCCGATCCTGCAAGCCATTTCCTTGCATCTCCGAGAACAGTTGTTTTTCCGGTAGTTTTATCTGTTGACCTAGGGATGATAAATTTATATTGGAAACGAACTTGATAGCTTTGGCATTGGAGTAATCGTGACGAGAGCGAAAGAAGAGATGACCGCAAATTCGAAAACATCGTAAACTCGTTGAGTACCAACGAATATATACCGGTTGATTTGTTCAGTACAACATCGACTATCGATTATCTCCAGCCTTAATGCTGGAAATTCAAGGTTGACGACTACCGGTAGTTTTCCGTGCTCCTAGTATTTGTTGGGAAAACGACGACGGGCAGACAGAATCGAATTTACTTTTGGTTACATTCTTGTAAAGTATTACATGCCGAAGCAAAGGATATTTTTCCTCTTCAACAACAAGATTAAAAAAGCACCAAGAAGGATGCAGAGAAATTAAATGTGTTTCATTTTCACATGGTTGACCTTCTTGTTGCTTGGAGAAGCAAAAGCACTATTGCCTAGTCAGGACGGAAAATATGCTCGAAAACATGACTATATTCTATTATTCAACACCAAAGATAATAAGCGTGAGCTTTCTTTTGATGATTTCACATTAAAAGGATCCAATGATGTGGATGCCATGAGAGCTAGAGCTGCACTTCTTCGAACATCCATTCTAAAGCAACAGCTTGAACTTCGAAAGCTTGAGCAGCATATAATGTGTTGCTCACAAGGAATTGAATACTCAGAGGAAGAAAATCCAATAGCATTGCAATTTGATCGTTTGTTCAAGACATTCTTTTACTCTTCGAATGTCTTGATTCGAAAGCTTTCCCGTGTGCATAGGAAAATCGGTCCTTCAAATCAGAATTGGAAGTCAGTTGGAGAGTATGTAGTCTCACAAACGGCAACGGGAGCACGAATAGTAGGCTCACTAGTTCAAAATCCAGAACGTCTCAAATATTTTGTAGATCCGGAAACGCCGACGTTAGTGCCACATGTGCCAGCTATTTTGGCGCGTCTAGATAAACTAGAAGTTCACGTCCAACCCATTCTTGAACGAGTTCTAAACAACAGACGACATCTGGCATCTATAGAACCATACCTTGATGACATCTTAGAGCGCTTTGATGACATTGAACCGCACCTACCTTGGATTTTAGATAATATTGACGTACTTGCTCCTTACTGTGGACTACTGCTAAAACACATTGACGAGCTATTGCTCTATGCAAAGGCTGATGATCTAGAAGGTGATAACAATTACGAATTAGCTGAGGAACTCTTACCGTTCCTGGAATATTATGTATCAAGATTAGACGTAATTGGTCCTCATCTTCCACTTTTAAGGCCTCACATTCCAAAGCTCCTTCTCTACAATCGAATAGGTAAAATATCTCCTTACATCGATCGTCTCTTTGCTCGTGGATATCAAGATTTAAGTGCAAGCGCAAATATGGATGTATTGCTCTTTTGGTTCGGCTGGACTCTACGAATTCCAGGATTACCTCGATTGTTTTTTGCCTTGCCTGGAAGCCCGTGGATAGTCTCTTTCCTAGCAAACCGTCTACCCAAACGATTTGTTAGAGGTTATTGTCAAGGTGTCACCTGTTATGTCGATAACGACTATGGGAGTGATTGGAACAAGTTAAAAAAGCTATCTTGATGGAGTGCAGCTTACAATGATTCATTTCAATCCAATATTGTATTCATTCAAGACCTTATTTTATTAACACAAATAATGTAAAATGCCAAATATGCTGACTAAAGTTGTGATCATTTACCGCAAAACTCCAGTCAGACGAGAAAATTACGTCATTCCCTCCTTTCTTGAACAGATTTTACATCCTTCTCTGATTGAACATGTAAGAAAGAAATCAACAAACTCATTTTAAGCTCCATCGCTAGGCGAAATGAATACCTTTCTCATTAAATTCAGCCAATAGTTCTAAAAAATCGTCTAAATCCAGTTTTGATGCACGTTTTCCGGCCCATTTTTCTTGAGATACTACGGACTCGATCAAAGACTCAACATTGACTTCCATTCGAGACGAATCAGCGTTTCCTGAGAGTGAAAGATGAGTTTGATAGTTATCCTGTAATAGTTTCATCGTCGATTTTGTGTTGAGAACAGCGCGTAACGTTTTGTTCTTCCTATTAAATAGGAGTCGTATCATACCATCCCATTCTACAAAGTTGACGGGGGGAGGAGGATTTCGAACTTCAATTCGTACTACACGAGATTCGACCTTCGGTGGCGGCCGGAAGTTATTGCGATTGACCTTTAGCAATTGGTCGACCTTTGCTAATAACTGTGTGTTGACTGAAAGTCGACAATACAATGCCTCACCCGGACGCGCAGTGAGGCGAAGTGCAAACTCTTCTTGAAACATTAATATTGCACATCGGAAAAGAGGGCGATGAGATAACAATTTAAATACCAATCCTGATGAAATTTGATACGGGACGTTTGCAACACAAACATTAAAAAATGGCCATGCATGTCTGAGAGCATCTCCTTGAATGATTTCCAGTTTTTGTTCGAGGGGAGTGTGCTCTACACGCTTAAGAACCTCACGGATCATTCTTGAGTCGTATTCCATGGCTACGACCTTCTTTGATCGTTCAAGTAATGGAATTGTCATGTTTCCAGTACCTTTGTAGTTTCAAGTCATTTCATTGATTCGTTCGATTGGAGATATTGTCAGAAAGCATTAAACTTGAGAATATCATATTGAAGAACAAAGTAATCACGTACCTGGTCCGATTTCTAAGACAATATCGGTATTTCGAATAGCAGCTTTGTCAACAATTGCTGTTACGACGGCTGGATTCTTTAGAAAATGTTGGCCTAACGATGTGTTGGGGGTGATTAAATTTACTCCTTGTGAAGTGCCATTATTATTGCTGTCAGATTTCGCCGTCTTTTTGTTGCGATATGGATGCGTTGAAGATGTTGGCGCCGAGGATAATCGATCGTGTTTGACTTTCGGCATGATCTACAATTCTAAACTAATAATTGAAAGTAAACTTAGCGACCAATTTGTCCAAACGATTGGTCAACAAAAACTTTCGCACTGCACACTTATACTTGCACCTACTATGATTCTTTTTTCTCTCGCTTGCATAAAAACTCAACATATCACAGCACTTGTTTCAATACTACATTACAAGCGGAACTAATTTTAATCAACTCATTTGAACCATTACATTTTCTAGTCCACCAAATGTCTTCATCACATCCACGATGCAGACAGGCACTTTCAATATCAATATAGATTGCAGACCAAACCTTCTGAAGAAAATCCAGTGTCCCAAATTCATGAATATACACATGGTCCCACCTTTACCAAAGATGTAATATCTCGGTTGATCTCAAGTAGCCATTTACCCTGTACTAAGCACAGCAATGAATTCAAGACATTTACTTTTTCTGAGAATCTTTCAAAAAATTTGAATGAAGTATACATTATTTCCTCTACAATTGCATAATGTATTGTTCCAAGTTGGGTATAAGCCATCTGAAGGTTGCAAAGAATAGTCTAAGCTACAAGATGTCCAATAGAAAGGTGCTGTATTGCATATTGATACCTAACTGTTGACTCTCTCGGCCCTTGCAATGATGCCTTCAAAACAGCTTGCCTCTCAGTTCACCTATGCCATTTTTCCGAAATCATGAGTAAACTTTACAACTTATAGATTTTGCACACGTTGGAAGTCTTCTTCGTAAAAGACAGAAGTTTAACTAAACGTTGTGACTGTCATACCTTTGAGTTAAGTTTGTTAAGATAATACCTAACACTATAGGTTGTCAGCAATACAGTTTAGCAATACTACAATAGGTTACTAGACTAAGAGATGTGTATGTGTACCGGTACTGGAGATGTCCAAATTATCATTAGCACAAAGTAAATAATACTATAAACAAAATTCTTATTTTTACTCATCTAAATCTAGAATATTTTGCATAGTTAACTATTCTTTCTATACCCTCCACATACTCCAATAGTCTTATATGAATTTAGTGATGCTTAACATTGCTTATAAACAAAGAAGGTCATTTTCAGGACCGTCATATCAATATGGTAGGAATAACTACAGATTCCCAAGTAACAAAGGGGGATCTATCAAGATTCACAATTCATGAATCTAAGTTATGAATCAAAGATTGCATAAGCCTAGAGGCTAAGTGTTTAATCTAACTTAATATGGCAGTATATCGCATTCATGGATATGCAAGTTCCTTGCTAAATGATTCGCTCCTTTTTCTTTTGGTATTACAAAGTTACTTGAACTTTTCCATCTTTCAAGATAACTTACCAGTTGTACAGCTAAGTTAACGATTGCAAGTTTAGTTTCCATCATTATCTCATGCGTTTCTTGGAAAGTGTATGAAGACCTATGAGAATTTAATATGAATATTCCTTCTGGTATGACTACAATCTCAAGCAACTGTTTGCTGTCCAAGAACATAATCTACGGTTTGTAAGTTAGTAGGCTTATTCTAAAGAAAATTGAATTCATTGAAACAAGTCTTATCCTTTTTTTTGGACAAAGTGGAACAAGGAAGATGTAATGATGACCGGTATTTGTGCTGACAATTGCTCGGTCATTGGTAAGAAGAGCCACATTACAAAACTTATTGTTGGTTTGAAAGCTGATGTCAACAAGAGATATCGTATCAATCGAGAAATAATCGAGGGGATGGATTCGTAAAGAATAAAATCATGTTTTATGTGAGACACTGATTAGTAGAGTCACACGAAGAAATATTTATGCTATGCTAGTATGGAAGTTGCTAGATGAACGTTTCGTGATAGGAGTATGGAAGTTGCTAGATGAACGTTTAGTGATCGGAGGGAAGGGTATTGAGAATATCTCATGTATTCAATCCACATTAGTTGTTATTTGTTTAAGTTATTCATTAGGATTAGAGAATTTGAAAAATGGTGAAATAGTGGATCATAGAGTTAATTTAGCTGTCACCGCTCTAAGCTGCTCTAAGAGTTTAAATAAATTGCAAATTATGATCAAATAAAGTTACGTTTACATTAGATCTCTTATGAACTTTTGATTGACCACGTAGTCTCTTTGACTCACGTGTTGTCTTAATGGAAGGAAACAATTGCAAAATCTGAGGAAAAAGTTGTCCTAAGCAATAATCAACATGAAAGTAGAAAAAGACGGGCATCTAATGATCCGGTCGTCTTGAGGCAAATCAAATGGAAATATCAAGACTCTCACGAAAAAAGATTATGGTCAAATCAATTACGACGCTAAAGCATGTTATGATAGGATACCAGCGAACCTATCAGCGATGGCTAGTCGAGTACATGCTGCTTCCAAGAATGTGGTAGAATTAATTTTTTTTACCTTTTGAAAGCATGGTTTGTAAACTCCATATTGCAAGGGAATACAAAAAATCCAAGATGAAGTCAAAAACCACGGCACACAGGAAAGTATGCGGCAACAGTCCATTTATACGGACCTTTATATACAGCATCTCAATCCCATGCATGAACAGGCAATAGGCGCTGAATACATACCCAATGATGACAAAAAATCAGAATTATCGCATCGGACTTTGGTGATAATGTTAACACCCAGTATTTTCATTGTACCTCCAAAAGTGAAGAACATACCCCTAAATTTAATGTGGAAAAATATTGTAAACTGTATTGAAATGCCTTAGATTGCAGCGGAGGAAGCTAACCCTAGTGAAGTGCAACCAATATAGAATTCGCTGGGAATTCACACCATTGGGTCAACCAGTAATGACAGTATAAAAACATGATAAAAAGATCCCCTTAAGTCGAACTCACAAATCGTTAGGATATTACCATCACAATTGTCAAGGATAGCACGGAGAATCTTTTATCCAACTCATGACAAACCGTAGGAAGCTAAAGCAAAACCTTGGTGCATGGACAGTACATGTGAATGAAATTTGAAGAGCATTTACAAATTACAAAACAGATACTAATGCTTACATGAAAAGTCCAAATGGATTCCAAATGAATACCATACAAAATACATATATCGAGAAATGCACAAACAATAGTTCTGTAGATGATCTCCCAGAAACGGCAATCACTTGCTCTTTATCAACAATGGGAGCAATATCGAGCCATATAACAGTAACCACTTTTCATTCAAACAGAAATAACTCTCCTGCAGCATATACCACAGATGAGTATTGTATCTGACGCATCTGTCTTCAATGGAAACGCTACATGTGCCTTCACCATAGTTGATTCACAAGGAACAAAAGTGATTACAAGAGCACATAAAATCCAAGTTGACAATATATTGAGTTTCAGAGTTGAGTCATGAGGACTATACCGGAGACAATTTCTGAATCAGGAACTCGAAAACCTTAACCTTAAGCAAGCAACTTTTTCCACCGAAATACAGCCCCGATGCCCAGCACCATGTCTAAACTCGACGACGATTGGTCGGTTGACACGCCGCCCAACAGGTATACTCCTAAGCGTCAAGAAACTAACACTGAGATTAAAATTAAGATCTCCTATCCTAAGACACCTTCCAGGGAAGATCATGTTCTTCACATCATGCTTCTTCAGATGATTTTATCCACCAATGACGCCACCATCAACCACACTATGACAGTCCTAGTTTCTAAATCCCAGTTTGACCAAGTTAGAGCCCAGGTAAAGGTAGAACTTCAGAACCTGAGTGCTACATTAGACCCGGAGGACACAAGACTAATTGACACCAACCCAGAAGTTGCATATCTTGCAAGAGATGACATGTCAAGCAGCAGAGATTCATACTCTTCCTGAAGCGTCTCCTCGATTATGAGTTTTGAAATTGAGGATGTAACCATTCTACCTCACCTGGATGCTACTCCCATTCCAACCCCAGCTACACCCTCTGAAGTTTCTGAACCATCTACCGTGACAGCAACTTCAGAAGTTGAAACACTTCGATCGGAAATCAAGCAATATCAGGAGGAAATGATCCAATACGTCAACAAGATGGACCGTTTTCAAACCCTACTAGAGACCATCCTTCTCCAAGTAGGAAACCTAGCCCCTCCTTCAGTCAACTTACCCAGCAACAAGCCAGAGTCCCATGAAGGGAGGCACCGCAAACGCGAATGACTCAAACAAACACAACAAAAGCAACAGCACATCACGCAGGCCAACAAATACAACCCAGGAGACATTGGCTGGAGTATTGTTAAGAAGGAACCGACTAAAGAAGTGGAAGAAAAAAGTAATAAAAAAAAACCACAACAAAGAACACACACAACAACAACAACAAGTCACCAACAGCAGAAGGCCACAGCCAAAGCATCCCCTCCGCACAAGAAAGAGGGAACCACCAGGAAAAAAATGAGTAAGAAGCACATGACCACCCAACTATGCATCAGGACACCAAAGGCGACATCATCAAGTACAGTCCAATCATCCAGAATTACAGACTGGTTCCAAGTCACACCACCGGTCACTCATCATCAACAAGCAACAAATAGTTTATCCAACACACCCAACAATACTCATCACTATGAAACACTTATTTCTGGACTAGAAGTAGTCAGTAATAACGTTCTACTTAGTGATACTCAGTTATCTACCCCCAAAACCAACTATACTCCTAACTCGTCAAGCAAACACTGCCAAGACAAATATGTCATCAATATAATTGTCAACAACATTGCAGGCTTAGGGATCTCAATTGGGAAGATGGATTTGATTTTACAATGGCTAACCAACAAAAACGTAGACATATTACTTGGTCAGGAGGCAAATGTTTCCTTTGGCATCCAAAGATCCAGACTTATTTCAGAGGGCCACAGTGCTCACATCTTTACATCACGTCCTCAGAAACAGAATGGGTTTACCAAAGACCATACAAACCTGGAGGTACATTCTGCCACTCAACCCAACGTATGAGATCAAGAGTCATCAGAAGAATTCAAGACCAAGCAGGCAGATGGTCTGGCACCGTTTATCAGTTCAAAGGAGGAGTGAAGATAGCCACAATTCCCATTTATCAAGTACCCAATACGGTGTCAAAAGGCATAACATCTACAATTGAACATCAAAACCCTCAGCCATACAAGCCTTGAGTCACTAAACCTACGCAAGAAGAAGATACATTCAAACAATTTGGAAAACGTCAAGACCTGCGTGACTCAAAGATACAAGCTATATAAACATCACAAGATTCAAGACAAAATGGAAACAATAACCACAGCCCTAGCAACCCCCAACAAATCAAACAGTCAGATAGCACTTCTGATAAAGCGCATGAATCAAGTCGATGAAGAGTTAACTCTTATAAGTCTGCAAGCTGAAAGATGAATTAGACCCTGTCCAACAATCTACTCCTCCCCAACAATCAACAAACTTAGAGAAGCACTGTACAAAGTGAGAAAACTCATACTCAAGTCAAAAGCAGGATCATCTTCCCAACCCAAGCACAAAAAAGGCGGAAACAACTCATTGCTTCACTAGGAGAGGCAGTTCAACAGCAGCATGTCATCAGACATTGTGAAGAAATTGTTAAACTCAACAACATGATTCAGAATGGCACCGACACAGCCAAAAGTTGGGCAAAACAACGTCAATCACAATTAACAATCAACAAGCTGAAACGCATATATAACAAGATAAGCTACATCACCGGCAAACAAGTAGATAAAACACCTTTAACAGTTCAAACTCAAGTCAATGGTCACATAGAAATCCTGCAAGATTCTGACAAAATTGCACATGCCATCCAGGTGCACAATAAAAGACACTTCTCACAAGCACAAGGAGGGTTCTTCAATCAAGACATAACGCGCGATGTTGACGATGCCGCCACTATCAGAATTGATCCGCAGTTACCTAAATCACAAGCTTCGTTTAGTATCCATTATGCAAAACATGACACCAGATGTAATATCAAGCAATATCAGCATTCAAGAATGGGAAACAAAGTTTAGGAAATGGAGAGAGAGAACTAGAACCTCTCCCTCTGGAGTGCATCTTGGACACTACAAATCCCTTTTGAAACCAGTCATGGAAGGTGAAGACAAAACCATGGAGGTGAACTTGATCATTTTGGAAATGCAAAATATTATGTACCAAACCCAATTAGATATTGTAAATTTGGCTACTGAATTAGGTGAACCCCTCCAGTGCTGGCAAAAAGCCATCAACATTGCCATTCCCAAACAACCCAGAGTACTGAATATCGATTAGTTTTGCAACATTCACATTTATGAATGTGACCTTAATGTAATGCTCAGCCTTAAGTAGAAGGAAGCACTGTCAAAGCTCAAAGAAGCCAACGCAATAATATGCAATCAGTATGGCAGTAGAAGAGCAATGTCATCATGGGACCCAGTACAAATGGAAACCTTACAGCTGGACAACTCTAGAATCACCTGTAGAGACTATGGACAAATCAATTACGATGCCAGGGCATGCTATGACAGAATCCTTCCAAACCTAGCTGCAATGGCAAACCGAGCTCACGGACTACCAGACTCCATTGTAAAGCTACACTTCAATTTTTTACATAACATGGTATATTAGATTCAGATAGAAGGTGCTCAACCCGTTCAATTCAAGAATGAAAATGAAAGTCCAGTGTTTGGAACGGGGCAGGGAAGCGGAAATAGCCCAACCATATGGACCTTTATATCCAATATATTGCTGAAATTGATGGACCAACAAGCAATTGGTGCCCACTATTATGCCAATAACGAAGAAGAAGTTGTAGTGAAGACAACCGCATTTGTTGACGACGTCAACACTCACCACACAAGTATGAAAGAGACGAGCTTAGACAACGTGATGATGCAAGACTATCAACAGTGGGAAAGCATCCTTAGGAGCAGTGGAGGAACCCTAGCCCCAGAAAAATGCAATTTTTACAAACTTTGATGGAACTTCGCTCCAACAGGTCAACCAGTCATAGCAAACAACGTCCAAGGTAAAGTTGATGACCATGTTGACTCAATTCAAACGTATGGAGCTCATAAATCCTTAGGATATATGATGTCACCCACCTTTGGACCACAACATCAACTACAACACTGGGTTGAAAAGGAGAATAAGTTCCTAAGAATGCTCAACAATCATCCATTGACAAGCTCAGAAGTTGAGATACTCTATAAAACCATATACATTCCAACCATGCAATACATTATGCGGTTCACATGTTCCAAGAAAGACCACATTCACAAGGTTGCTTCCAAGTCAATTACACTATTCTTAAAGAAGTTTGGCTACGCCTCAACAACATCACGAGATGTAGTATATGGCCCAGTAAAACTCGAAGGATTGGGATGGTATGACCTTGAACTGGAAACCGGAATAAGCCAACTAGAACGACTAATTCTTGCTCTTAACAACAAAAACCAATTGGGTTTACTCATTCGCGCAACAATCACAAATTGGTGTTGGCACATGGTTTTTCTCCATTTGAAAACAAACATATCAAAATAAAGTATGACAAAACAAACTGGCTCCAACGCATCTCGGAATTTGTGCACTCACACAACATTCACCTAGAATGCATGATCAAAGGCAAGAAACTAGCACGGGAAGGAGATGTGTATATTATGGAACAAGCTTACAAGCTTAACCTTTCAGGCGCGGAGATCAGATATGTTAACTACTGCAGGCTATACCTAGACATGATATCACTAGCTGAAATATCTGATGAACAAGGCTCTCACATCATTGCTGAAGCGTGGGTCCGACTAAAGCCCATAAACTTTTGGTTGGGAATCGAGCAAGAAGTGTACAGCAACTACCATCCCCATCATCGTGGACAGCCTGGAAACGAGTATTACAGTCCTTCACCTGTCCGAATCAACGCCGCCTTAAAACACAGCTGGGAGCGTGGACAGTGGACGCACGAGAGATCAGAGCTTGT
>CAAAJI010000106.1:160939-171191 GCA_900642245.1 Fragilaria radians | reverse complement strand
ATTCGTATGTAGGAATAGAATACTTGCAATAAAGCAACGATACGTTTTCATTTTTACGTTTGTGTTTGTGGACCAACTGAGTGAAAGAAACTGCATGATGAGGCCAATTACGTACTTGTACTCTCCTCAACCAGTGAATTCTGTCAGAATCAACGATAACGTTATACTATAACACGTCATGGAAAAAAAATTATGATTCAAATAATCTTAATTACGTTACCATCATTCAACTCTTAATTTAAGAGTAAATGCAAGCTCCAATTAGAAAAGTAATCCAAATCATTGCATACGTCTATATTGCGTCAATTTAATATAGATCAGAGATGTTTTCAATATTGCTGGTTATTTCTAAATGTGATCAACATAGTGGATAGGTGACGACGGTAGAGAAGACAGTGGCATAGAAGCGGACAAGACAAAGTGCATCAAGTCGGATTTCTTGGTAAATAGATTTCTGCTAGATTGAGAACCAAATGCGGCTCAAGGAATCTTTTGACTAAAAAAAATGTTTTGGACATTGATGATGAGCTAGACCTTGTGTAATGTTGAGTATGAAATTGAGGGGAAAGCTAGATGATAACGATGCTGAGCATCCTAATAATGTGATATTGAATTTCGTCATAGGAGACATACAGTACACTTCTAAGTGTTTCATGAAGAATGTTGTTTTGTTCAAGCTTTCGGAAAATTTAGAAAAATCAGAGCACACCAATGGCTCGGCTCCCAAAAAGGATATTAAAAGTTATATCAACAGTTGTATGGGTAATCCAAAGAAGCCTTCCAATCACTTGTGTCACTAGCCCTCAAACAGCAGAAAAAGGCTTAAGCTGTCCTCAGAGTGAAGTACATGGCTTTACTTTTCGAAGGCATCAATGCACCCAAAAAATACTTTCTCTAAAAAGATGAAACTTAAATCTCTCCTTCCTACACAAGATAATTTGACCACTAGCACTGATAAAAATGAGAAGTCCTTTGCTAAATACCCCAAAGACATCCCACTATCGAGAGAGTGGTGAGCCTTGTTGTTAACCATGAGG
Organism: Fragilaria radians; assembly: GCA_900642245.1. Taxonomy (NCBI): domain Eukaryota; phylum Bacillariophyta; class Fragilariophyceae; order Fragilariales; family Fragilariaceae; genus Fragilaria; species Fragilaria radians. The sequence goes on along the minus strand of CAAAJI010000106.1, from coordinate 170,154 downwards.
AATATTTGCCTAGAGTTCTGTCTGCTATTTGTCAGCAGTGGCGTTAAAAAAAGGGGCATTTACCCCAAAGCAAACCTTTAAAAATGATGAAAATAACAAAGCGACATAGAGTACACCTCGTGATCAGTTTTCTACAAGTAAAACTGCGCATGTGCCCTTTACACAATCAAATATTATGGAGCTTATCAGTCGAAAATGATGGTCATAAGTTCAAAGCCCGTAAAAAGCATGTCTATTGCTCCTAGATCAGCGGAGAAGCAACTGCATAAAGAAATTGCATTATTAGTGAAAATAGGACTCGTAGTACACTTTCTATATGGGCTTTGCCAAAAAGAGTAGTCTAGGATTTTGGAAACTCAATTCCCTTTTTATATGTCATTTATTTTGAATACCAGAGATTAGGGATATGGTTCATGGCGCGTAAGGCTTTATTGTTGCCAAGGTACTGTTGTAAGTATTAGGTATATGCGCATCAAACTAGATTCTGATGCTCAAGATTATTTGCAATTCAATTAACATGGGGTAATACGATTAGAGCCAAGAAAATTAAAGTTCCCCTGATTCTTTTCAAAATGACTTGTCCAACTTTGTCCTAGATGTCCATTATACAAAACCTATCATGATGATTTGCTACAAACAAAACCTTCACAGACCATTTGCTCATATAAAAAAGTGTTCTAGTAAGCGCTTTGACAATTGTGTTTAGAATCACTCCTGCAATCCTTGACAGGGTTTTTAATTGTTGAATTGTCTCATGTGTCCTTTTGGTGAGGTAATCCAAGGTTCCCCGTACCTGCACTTTTTGAGGGCAATTATAATGTTTGCTTACATTATCTTTCGATGTGAAGAGTGGCATCTTGTATTCATCGATAGGCAATTGCATTCTGCTTCCTTCAAAACACTTGAGGAAACAGAGGTATTTAAAGCCAATGACATGTTATAATCAATGTTGTGATTTGACCTATATTTTACATGCTATCCTACATTATTATTCTCAACCCACCTACCGTGGAGTGTACCATTAACTCACACTGACCCTCCAATTAGAGTCAAACGCCTCCAATACTGATATATCATGAGAGGTGCTATAATACCTTAATGATAACTTTGTTTGACTCCCCCAGATTGCACTTAACCAATTAGGGAACTATCAGTGAGTCAAGAGCATCTTTGGTTGTTTGGTTCGGCCTTGGCATTAATTCCCCCTTTTGATGAAATCCGAACTTGGTGACATTGAAATTTACTCCTTGCCTAATTTCAATTGGAAATAGGCGATAATTTCTGCTTCTGATAACATTAATCTTCAATACTACACCTATTCTTCTTTGCTTGGATGAGAATATTTTGGGACTTGACAAGCATTCTTTCATTTGATATGGAATCTGATCTTGCTGGCATCAAAACTGACTTCTTGATCAATTTCTATTGGGAATTAGCAAAATTGTGCTTTGACGTTGGTATGGATCTTCAATACTTCACTTCTTCTTCTTTAAATACTTGTCTGGCTCATTCCTTCTTATGATGAAATCTGATCTTGTTGATATTGAAGTTGATTACTTGATTAATTTCGATCGAAATTGACAAATGGTTGTTTTTCCAGTAATATTAGTCTTCAATACTTTTGTTCTTTTCTTTAAAAACGTATCTGACTTGGATGGTAGATTAGGGCTTGGCAATCGTTGATGGTGTCTGATCTCGCTGCTATCGAAGCTGACTATTTTGATAAATTTTGGTTAGTAATCGTTTTAATAAATGATGGAATCGATCTTTTATACTTCACTTCTTTTTCTTAAAACACATATCTGGCTTGGACAAAATGTTGGGATTTGGCAAATCATTCTTCCTTTTGCTGAAATCTGATCTTTAAACTGACTTCTTGATAAATTTTGATTGTAAATCGACACAAAAATGATTTTAGGGTGATATTTATCTGCAATCATCTGAGGACAACATTCAATCATCACTCGTTTGCCTCCAGTTGAAAATCCCAGTCAAATGCGTAGTTTGTGCTTTTCATGTCAGAAATGTCCCTCCAGTCATCACAAGGATCTGTATCTATCTCGTATAGTCTGTAATCATATCTGAGAAAAATGCATTGAAAGAATGGCTCAGGTTGTGATGTGTATTGCATTATCAACAAATGCTGTATTGGATAGAACAACTGAATTTTTGTATTGACTTGTGCACCTTGCTCCTATAGCGCCATTAATAAACAAATTGAGAAGGACACTACTGGAAGATATAATTATCCAAAATGGGGACAATTGCCGCTGCCTTCTCCTTTACCACGCACGGGCCGATTTGGAATGTGATGAAAGACCCATTCCTGTTGAGATTGCAAAACAGTGACGTGATAATTCATGTTCAGTGGCGCGTGGTGATGCATGCACATAACCTTTTATTCATTTCAACTATCTCACTTATCGCAGCTAAGTTTGGTAGTATGTGGTCATAGCAATGCTTGAGTATCATACCTAATGTGCCAATAATGTTGTACTACTGCAATCAATGCTGGCACTTGACTAGATTGTTTTCGGATGCAAGCAAAGTCCAGCCAGGAAGACATGTGGCCTTCTATAGCAGAAAATGAAATCCTTCACAGACCGGTATACCACTACAGCACGGGAATTACTGTCCATTGTGGAAACACTTAAAGAATTTAGAAGCATTATATTAAGACAACAAATATTAGTCCACACAGATCATGCAAATCTAACATACAAAACTTCAACTCTGACATAGTTATAAGATGGAGACTCTTCATAGAAGAATACTCTACTGATTTACAATACATAAAAGGGGAAAACAATGTTGTAGCTGATGCGCTTAGTTGTTTACCCCAAACCTCCGCATCCTGTGAGGATCCCCAAGAATCATTCTATGCTCTTGTTGAATGTCATGAATACAAAAACAAGAATGCAGATAAGTATGACTTCCACCCACTGTCTCGTGAAAGTTTGGAACTAGTGCAGAAGCATGATCCACAGTGAAAAAAGAACTTTTAAATAATACTGGTAAGTGTAAATTAAAAGACTTTCATGGGGGAGGAAAAATTAGAACTCTTAAATGCTACAACAATAAAACAGTAGTTCCAAAACGTTTATAATGACAAGTAATTGATTGGTATCACATTACCCGGTGTCACCCAGGAATAAATAGAACAGAAGAAACTATTTCACAACACTTCTTTTGGCCCAAAATGAGAGCAACCTATGTGCAATCATGCCCAAATCGCCAAAGAAACAAAGGTAAAGTAAAAAATATGAATGGTTACAACCATAAGAGTCAGAAGCTAGCCCGTGGGACAAAATGTGTATTGACTTAATAGGACCATACATTATCCGGAGAAAAGGGGAAAAGTATCTCATATGCAAATGTGTCACAATGATTGACCCAGCAGCTGGTTGGTTTGAAGTACACCAGAACAATGATAAAAGATCTATAACAGTAGCCAACATAGCCAAACAAGAATGGTTCTCAAGATATCCGTGGCCAAAACAGATAACTTATGACAAAGGTAGTGAGTTTATAGGCAAAGACTTCCAGTCAATGATCAAAGATGTTTATGGATTAAAAGGAAAACCAATTACGGTTAGAAACCCAGTGGAGATGGTTCATCAAGTCATTGGGAACATCATCCAAACATTTGAGTTAGAAAGTAATTATCTGTATGAAGATGATCCTTGGAAAGGAATCTTAAGTGCAACTGCTTTTGCAGTCAGATCTACCTTTCATACGAGTCTTCAAAGTACTCCAGGACAAGCTAGTGTTTGGAAGAGATATGATCTTCAACATTCAACCCACTGCCAATTGGGAATATATTAAGCAAAGAAAACCATGTATAATAGATCTCAAAAATAAAAGAGAGAATTACAAGCGTGAGCAATATGTCTACCGTGTAGGAGACAAAGTGCTATTAAATAGAGGGACAGAGAACAAGTATGAATCTCCGTACATAGGTCCATTAGATATCATGCAAGTCAATGATAATGGGACAGTACTCCTTAAAGTATATGATGTGGAAGACACTTATAACATAAGAATAATAATATCGTACCATACAGCTCCTGACCTTGATCATGGGAGAGAATGCAATATGCGGACAGCAAAGAATAAAAGGAAACACATTAGTGAGGTTTGAACCCACTAACCTCAGAATAGTTTACCTTAAGAATTACTTAAGGAAAATGAAACATGTTTACTTCAACAGTTGGATTAGACAATAAGGTCCAACATCAATTATTCAACACCCTAGCTAAACCCATAGGTTAGTTAATTAAACTAACAGTACGGCTAAAACGACCTATCGAAAATAGAGTTTATTTACCAGTGCCAAAGTGCACTCAAGATTCACTGGAAATTTCAGTGATCAAGATTTAATCCTTAGAGGGATTGAATCAGTTAAGTTCTACAACTAAAAAGTAATTGAATTACACTTCTATCACCTATAGCACATTAGGATACTTTCTAAGGGCCTAATTAGTGGCATTCTGCAGGACCTTCTTGTAACTAACTCATGTCATGGTCTGCATACACATAGACAGCCATCAAGACTTTAGGTCCCTTTGATGCAGGAGGGTCATTCAGAATTTCTTCTTCAGCAATTGCATAGAAATCTTTCAAACTAGGACCTGGGCATATTCACACATCATCATTATGGTGCCTTGTTTTCTGCTTAGAATGATTATACCTATGAAGAATATTTGATTTCACATCTTATACGTTGATTACTTCTTACACATCTGGCTTAAATGATACTTGCTTATTTCAATGATTAGCATAACTATCCTTAGGTATTCTAGGTGCTATATAGGCTATTTGTCCTTGGTTTATTTTAATAGCGATTCACACTAACCCTAGTCCCTGGGGGTAACAACCTTTCACGTAAGAAAGGATTGTGATTGTATTTTAGCCTAAGTCTGCCTCCATAAGTTGGAGTCATATGTTTATATGTCTGCTTTCAAGGTTTCAAGATGTAAGATTATCTAGTGCCTAATATTGACTATCTCTTTTGGTTGGTGAGTTTGGGCATCTCTCATAAGCCTGGCATCCAACCTTTGGCCCATGACATTGTAACCCTCATGTAGTGTTTGTATGATCTTGTGATTATGTTAAATATCTTGAGTAAATGTCTATGTCTTTGCTCTGACGTCCCTAAGTCAGATTCCAGACTTTCCAAGCGCTCGCTATGATTGCACTTATCACGTGTCAATTATCTTTCTCTCTAATCTTGATAGACAATGCATACTGAAGCCATTCTTTGCTGAAATAGACTTACAAGCACCTGTGCCAACCTATGCCAATTGGCCAGTAGTGTAGGGAATACATTGGATGAAGAATATCCAATGGCGTAAACAGTTGACAATGGATCATTGTGTTTAGAGTCTTTATTTGTAGATACCCAAGGATATATCTCTTCATTAAGATGTCACCACATGGTGGAGAGATTCAATTCTCGCATTGTAGTAGACACACATGTCACATGTCGTGATCTCTCTCTAGGCTTGAACTTGTTGGGTATGAGAGATGCATCATTGTGTACTTTCCTGCTGATGCCATGTAGAAAACGCCCTATAATACAGCTTTGTCATTTGTACCAAATTTCCACGTCAAATGATCTTCCATTCTGCAATTTTTGATTTCACGTCGTAAACAAGCATGTAAGCCTGCCTGTGAGTATTTTGCCGTTGATTTCTATTGTACTTGCTGTTGTTTCTTCACTCGAGAATCGGATGCTTGATGAATTACGAATAATTTCCCTTGCAAATCATGATTGCTCAAATAAGCTACTATAAAGCATTGGAGTTAGCTGTAGACTGAATTTACAAAGTCTGGTAGGTAGAATGAATGATTCCAAAAGTTAGATATATACACATTCCTGCTCAATTTTTTAGCAAAAAGGTCTGCAACAAACTCGCATAATTTCACAAACACAGTTTAAGAAAGCTGTCTTCGATATTCTCTTGTCTTAATTAGTATCTGGTGTCAATGTGTCTAGTTTGTAATTCTGGAATCCTCAAACACAACCAATATTATCACACCTTACCTCAATGGGAAATTCAATTGTAATATCAATGCTCTCAAATAGATGATAAACAAAGCGAATTTCCTTAACTGCTTCAGAAATTGCTAAGTATTCCGCTTCAATACTTGAAAGTGTCACACATTTCTGGCCCTGTGATCTCCAGCAAATAGGCACGCCAATTAATTATGTAACTCGCCCATTACAGTAAACCTCGACACAGCATCACCATCCCAATCACTCTCACAGTATGAGACTAAATCCCATTCTTTGGTTTCTTTCATTAGTTGCATCCTCAAACAATATTGTTTTGTGTCCGAAACAAATTTCATGATCCTCAATATTTCTATACAAGCCGCATTACTAGCTCCATCCATACGTTTAGATGATTCTCCAACAACATTTGCCAAATCTGATCTTGAGTATTTAAGCAAAAACAACAAAGCTCCTACACCTGCTCTGTAGCTTGCTTGCAATTCTGGATCAATCCTGTCAATGCCGTCACTTGGTCTTACAATTTTAGAGCATGAGGTTCCAAATGCTTCAGAATTACTTATATTGTTGACTTCATTACCAAATTTTTCTTGCATATTCTTGATTAAATGCGGTTGCATAACCTTTTTCTGTTTTGTTTGCATCATTAACGAATATCCTGCAACTCAAATATTCCGTTAAATTGTGTTGAACCTTCAAACCAAAATCATAATTTTTCAACAACAGCATCAATACCAGATTCTGTTCCAATCATCAAACAAACATTGACCTAAATTGCAATCAGAGCAATACCATGATCAGAATACTCTATCCAAAGATATGGATCAACTGAACTCCCCTTACAACCATATTTGTTTTTTGTGAAGAATTAAGTTAACTATAAAGATATATTTCACTTTGAGCAAGACAGTTGATTATTTAGTGCTTTTTTTAAATTCTCCGTGCAAAAAAAGAGGATTCAATGTCGACAAATTTTTCTTTAAAACTAAGTTAACTTTGTGAGCAACAGAATTCGGAATATATATATCACAGGCGCAAAACTCTCATGAAAATTCACTCCGGGTACTCGGCTATATCCGCAAGGCACTGCGCACAAAAAAACCCATTCCGTTTGATCATTTCTATGCATTCTTTTGTAGTGGCCTATTGCCATTTAGTTTTGTGATTGGCATCTGGGTAAGACCTCAAATACTTTATTTCTTCCACCAAATCAAATACATTCAATGAAACACCAGCATTCCAATCACCAAGTCCCTTCTTAAATCCTGTCCTTAAAATTGTTTGATGGATTTTGGTTGGACCAGCTCTCAAACTTCGAACTTCTCTCAAGACTTTCTCACTGCTAGCTGTTTTACCTTTATCTGTTGATCATTCCTTTTGATCCTTCACGGCATTTCTTTCAAATTCTGAATCAGATGAATCATTTTCAACCTTCTACAGAGTTTCCTTTGAATTTATCTATTTTCAATGAGTATTATTCAATCAGATGATATCTCTTGACTTAATAACATGATTTCTTTTCGGATTCAAGGCTCTGTAAACATCATTTGCATGGCTTTGCGGATTTCCAACAAATACACAAACTGTCTCTATCATTTAGCTTCCCTTAGATCTTTGCCATGGTAATTGCAATACACATTTCACTGAAGTTCTCACGTCTTTTTGACTCTTTAAACTCCTCCTTAAATATTCATTCCACCGGCGATATGTTGGTACTCATTAATCTTTCTGAAACTCACCCCCAATACCTGCATAATTCAATTCTCTCCTCGGAAGTCAGTGTGTAGTCGTAAAAGGCGCCATTATCATTGCAATAGTGGCAGGATTCTCTCCCTCCACCGATTCAAGTATGATTGGTAAGTTTTTGTCATAGAAAATAGTACCAAAGTCGCCGTACCGGCTACGCCATCCTTACTACCAGATTTTTCACTTAAATTCTTCATCAACTTTGACCAGGTGTTTCCAATTATTCAATAACTGCAAGAAACACCATTTTTATCATCTTTACCATGTGACTCGCAATGCTCTCTGAGTTTGCCAAAGCTCCTAAACTTTTGTTTGAAGTGCCTAGCAAATAGCGCCTTTTATTTTTACTTCAAACAAATCGTAAATTCATATAGATAATGACTTTTCTCTGTTTTCAATTCATTTTTTAGAAAAAACATCTGTAGCTCACAGTCTTCCGTCAAACTATTCAAAACTTGAACCGCAAACTGGTAATCACTAATACTTGAGCCCATAAATTTCAGCTTAACATGTAGATCTTCTAAATTATTTATCCACATTTTTAGATCTACATGCTTTCCTTGCTTGCTATCTCTAAACATCCTTTCGATTTTCACCAAAGTATGTGCAGATACGGGATCAAATTCCTTCTTCAACTTCTCGAAACTAGCACTACATTGTTATCTTCAAGCAAGCCCATGGCTACTGCTCACATCATTTGATAGTATCAATTCAGTTCAGGCAATAACGGTGAGTTCAAAAGCCTTCATCAACTTCTTTCTTTCTTCTCTTCATTTATTTCTAAGCGTCTTTATATTCTCGATCCCTCGATGTTTAGCCTTGGCAAAAAGCGTTTCGCTCCAACTCGGTTAAGAACTAAAATCTGTCATCTCACTAGCTAAACTAAGTATATTTCGACAATCAGTCCAAAAAGAGGTTTAATGTACGTACTTCACATTATAGTGTCAAAACGCATCTTCACCCTCAAACTTAATTGCAAGATTTACTACGAGTATTGCTAAATTAAAGAAGTTCTCATCCCCGTTCTGACAATCATAATTGTCAATCAATAATACACTTGACTAAACAAAAACCCTAATCTTTATTCGGACCAAGAATTAGGAGATATACACTCCAACAGGTTCAGTGGTTATTTGGCATCAATCAGCACGATTTTTAGAAATGTTGCTTATTACGTGCACACATTGCTTTGAATATCTCGTCTGGATCTTACAATATGTCAGTGTGTCCACTCCGGTTAACTTGAAGTTCCATAAGACCTTTAGCCTGAATTTTTCCTTTGGAGACGCTGCGAGTTTGTATGTCCACTTTCACTTTTCCACCGAAAGCATTGTGAGCTGCCGATCTTCAATTCTGCCACTAGTCTGCTTAGTACAGTGATTGTGTAGGTGATCTCAACTAGTCTTTGAAGGGATATTAAATTCCATACCATCTGCCTTGTCATACACACCTG
>CAAAJI010000106.1:150508-160919 GCA_900642245.1 Fragilaria radians | reverse complement strand
AATCGTATGTAGGCACAAAATACTTGCAATAAAGCAACGATACGTTTTCATTTTTAACATTTGTGTTTGTGGACAAACTGAGTGAAAAGGCCAGTTACGTACTTGTACTCTCCTCAACCAGTGAATTCTGTCACTATCAACGATATACTATAACGCGTCATGGAAAAAAATTATAACTCTTAATTTAAGAGTAAATGCAAGCTCCAATTAGAAAAGTATTCCAAATTATTGTATACGTCTATATTGTGTCAATTTAATATAGATCAGAGATGTTTTCAGTATTGCTGGTTATTTCTAAATGTGATCAACATAGCGGATAGGTGACGACGGTAGAGAAGACAGTGGGATAGAAGCGGACAAGACAAAGTGCATCAAGTTGGATTTCTTGGTAAATAGATTTCTGCTAGATTGAGAACCAAATGCGGCTCAAGGAATCTTTTGACTAAAAAAATGTTTTGGACATTGATGATGAGCTAGACCTTGTGTAATGTTGAGTATGAAATTGAGGGGAAAGCTAGATGATAACGATGCTGAGCATCCTAATAATGTGATATTGAATTTCATCATTGGAGACATATAGTACACTTCTAAGTGTTTCATGAAGAATGTTGTTTTGTTCAAGCTTTCGGAAAATTTAGAAAAATCAGAGCACACCAATGGCTTGGCTCCCAAAAAGGATATTAAACGTTATATCAACAGTTGTATGGGTAATACAAAGAAGCCTTCCAATGTGTCACTAGCCCTCAAACAGCAGAAAAAGGCTTAAGCTGTCCTCAGAGTGAAGTACATGGCTTTACTTTTCGAAGGCGTCAATGCACGCAAAAAATACTTTCTCTAAAAAGATGAAACTTAAATCTCTCCTTGCTACACAAGATAATTTGACCACTAGCACTGATAAAAATAAGAAGCCCTTTGCTAAATACCCCAAAGACATCCCACTATCGAGAGAGTGGTGAGCCTTGTTGTTAACCATGAGGAATATTTGCCTAGAGTTCTGTCTGCTATTTGTCAGCAGTGGCGTTAAAAAAAGGGGCATTTACCCCAAAGCAAACCTTGAAAAATGATGAAAATAACAAAGCGACATAGAGTACACCTCGTAATCAGTTTTCTACAAGTAAAACTGCGCATATGCCCTTTTCACAATCAAATATCATGGAGCTTATCAGTCGAAAATGATGGTCATAAGTTCAAAGCCCGTAAAAAGCATGTCTATTACTCCTAGATCAGCGGAGAAGCAACTGCATAAAGAAATTGCATTATTAGAGAAAATAGGACTCGTAGTACACTTTCTATATGGGCTTTGCCAAAAAGAGTAGTCTAGGATTTTGGAAACTCAATTCCCTTTTTATATGTCATTTATTTTGAATACCAGAGATTAGGGATATGGTTCATGGCGCGTAAGGCGTTATCGTTGCCAAGGTACTGTTGTAAGTATTAGGTATATTCGCATCAAACTAGATTCTGATGCTCAAGATTATTTGCAATTCAATTAACGTGGGGTAATACGATTAGAGCCAAGAAAATTAAAGTTCCCCTGATTCTTTTCAAAATGACTTGTCCAACTTTGTCCTAGATGTCCATTATACAATACCTATCATGATGATTTGCTATTTCCAACAAACAAAACCTTCACAGACCATTTGCTCATATAAAAAAGTGTTCTAGTAAGAGCTTTGACAATTGTATTTAGAATCACTCCTGCAATCCTTGACAGGGTTTTTAATTGTTGAATTGTCTTATGCGTCCTTTTGGTGAGGTAATCCAAGGTTCCCCGTACCTGCACTTTTTGAGGGCATTTATAATGTTTGCTTACATTATCTTTCGATGTGAAGAGTGGCATCTTGTATTCATCGATAGGCAATTGCATTCTGCTTTCTTCAAAACACTTGAGGAAACAGAGGTATTTAAAGCCAATGACATGTTATAATCAATGTTGTGATTTGATCTATATTTTACATGCTATCCTACATTATTATTCTCAACCCACCTACAGTGGAGTGTACCATTAACTCACACTGACCCTCCAATTAGAGTCAAACGCCTCCAATACTGATATATCATGAGAGGTGCTATAATACCTTAATGATAACTTTGTTTGACTCCCCCAGATTGCACTTAACCAATTAGGGAACTATCAGTGAGTCAAGAGCATCTTTGGTTGTTTGGTTCGGACTTGGCATTAATTCCCCCTTTTGATAAAATCCGAACTTGTTGACATTGAAATTTACTCCTTGCCTAATTTCAATTGGAAATAGGCGATAATTTCTGCTTCTGATAACATTAATCTTCAATACTACACCTATTCTTCTTTGCTTGGATGAGAATATTTTGGTACTTGACAAGCATTCTTTCATTTGATATGGAATCTGATCTTGCTGGCATCAAGACTGACTTCTTGATCAATTTCTATTGGATTAGCAAAATTGTGCTTTGACGTTGGTATGAATCTTCAATACTTCACTTCTTCTTCTTTAAATACTTGTCTGACTCATTCCTTCTTATGATGAAATCTGATCTTGTTGATATTGAAGTTGATTACTTCTATTGGATTAGCAAAATTGTGCTTTGACGTTGGTATGAATCTTCAATACTTCACTTCTTCTTGTTTAAATACTTGTCTGACTCATTCCTTCTTATGATGAAATCTGATCTTGTTGATATTGAAGTTGATTACTTGATTAATTTCGATCGAAATTGACAAAAGGTTGTTTTTCCGGTAATGTTAGTCTTCAATACTTTTGTTCTTTTCTTTAAAAACGTATCTGACTTGGATGGTAGATTAGGGCTTGGCAATCGTTGATGGTGTCTGATCTCACTGCTATCGAAGCTGACTATTTTGATAAATTTTGGTTAGTAATCGTTTTAATAAATGATGGAATCGATCTTTTATACTTCACTTCTTTTTCTTAAAATACATATCTGGCTTGGACAAAATGTTGGGATTTGGCAAATCATTCTTCCTTTTGCTGAAATCTGATCTTTAAACTGACTTCTTGATAAATTTTGATTGGAAATCGACACAAAAATGTTTTTAGGGTGATATTTATCTGCAATCATCTGAGGACAACATTCAATCATCACTCGTTTGCCTCCAGTTGAAAATCCCAGTCAAATGCGTAGTTTGTGCTTTTCATGTCAGAAAATGTCCCTCCAGTCATCACAAGGATCTGTATCAATCTCGTATAGTCTGTAATCATATCTGAGAAAAATGCATTGAAAGAATGGCTCAGGTTGTGATGTGTATTGCATTATCAACAAATGCTGTAATGGATATAACAACTGAATTTTTGTATTGACTTGTGCACCTTGCTCCTATAGCGCCATTAATAAACAAATTGAGAAGAACACTACTGGTAGATATAATTATCCAAAATGGGGACAATTGCCGCTGCCTTCTCCTTTACCATGCACGGGCCGATTTGGAATGTGATGAAAGACCCATTCTTGTTGAGATTGCAAAACAGTGACGTGATAATTCATGTTCAGTGGCGCGTGGTGATGCATGCACATAACCTTTTATTAATTTCAACTATCTCACTTATCGCAGCTAAGTTTGGTAGTATGTGGTCATAGCAATGCTTGAGTATCATACCTAATGTGCCTACAATGTTGTACTACTGCAATCAATGCTGGCACTTGACTAGATTGTTTTCGGATGCAAGCAAAGTCCAGCCAGGAAGACATGTGGCCTTCTATAGCAGAAAATGAAATCCTTCACAGACCGGTATACCACTACAGCACGGGAATTACTGTCCACTGTGGAAACACTTAAAGAATTTAGAAGCATTATATTAAGACAACAAATATTAGTCCACACAGATCATGCAAATCTAACATACAAAACTTCAACTCTGACATAGTTATAAGATGGAGACTCTTCATAGAAGAATACTCTCCTGATCTACAATATATAAAAGGGGAAAACAATGTTGTAGCTGATGCGCTTAGTTGTTTACCCCAAACCTCTGCATCCTGTGAGGATTCCCAAGAATCATTCTATGCTCTTGTTGAATGTCATGAATACAAAAACAAGAATGCAGATAAGTATGACTTCCACCCACTGTCTCGTGAACGTTTGGAACTAGTGCAGAAGCATGATCCACAGTGAAAAAAAGAACTTTTAAATAATACTGGTAAGTGTAAATTAAAAGACTTTCATGGGGGAGGAAAAATTAGAACTCTTAAATGCTACAACAATAAAACAGTAGTTCCAAAACGTTTACAATGACAAGTAATTGATTGGTATCACATTACCCGGTGTCACCCAGGAATAAATAGAACAGAAGAAACTATTTCACAACACTTCTTTTGGGCTAAAATGAGAGCAACCTATGTGCAATCATGCCCAAATTGCCAAAGAAACAAAGGTAAAGTAAAAAATTATGAATGGTTACGACCATAAGAGTCAGAAGCTAGCCATTGGGAAAAAATATGTATTGACTTAATAGGACCATACATTATCCGGAGAAAAGGGGAAAAGTATCTCATATGCAAATGTGTCACAATGATTGACCCAGCAGCTGGTTGGTTTGAAGTACACCAGTACAATGATAAAAGATCTATAACAGTAGCCAACATAGCCAAACAAGAATGGTTCTCAAGATATCCGTGGCCAAAACAGATAACTTATGACAAAGGTAGTGAGTTTATAGGCAATGACTTCCAGTCAATGATCAAAGATGTATATGGATTAAAAGGAAAACCAATTACGGTTAGAAACCCAGTGGAGATGGTTCATCAAGTCATTGGGAACATCATCCAAACATTTGAGTTAGAAAGTAACTATCTGTATGAAGATGATCCTTGGAAAGGAATCTTAAGTGCAACTGCTTTTGCAGTCAGTCTACCTTTCATACGAGTCTTCAAAGTACTCCAGGACAAGCTTGTGTTTGGAAGAGATATGATCTTCAACATTCAACCCACTGCCAATTGGGAATATATTAAGCAAAGAAAACCATGTATAATAGATCTCAATAATAAAAGAGAGAATTACAAGCGTGAGCAACATGTCTACCATGTAGGAGACAAAGTGCTATTAAATAGAGGGACAGAGAACAAGTATGAATCTCCGTGCATAGGTCCATTAGATATCATGCAAGTCAATGATAATGGGATAGTACTCCTTAAAGTATATGATGTGGAAGACACTTATAACATAAGAAGAATAATACTGTACCATACATCTCCTGACCTTGATCATGGGAGAGAATGCAATATGCGGACAGCAAAGAATAAAAGGAAACATATTAGTGAGGTTTGAACCCACTAACCTCAGAATAGTTTACCTTAAGAATTACTTAAGGAAAATGAAACATGTTTACTTAAACAGTTGGATTAGACAATAAGGTCCAACATCAATTATTCAACACCCTAGCTAAACCCATAGGTTAGTTAATTAAACTAACAGTACGGCTAAAACGACCTATCGAAAATAGAGCTTATTTACCAGTGCCAAAGTGCACTCAAGATTCACTGGAAATTTCAGTGATCAAGATTTAATCCTTAGAGGGATTGAATCAGTTAAGTTCTACAACTAAAAAGTAATTGAATTACACTTTTATCACCTATAGCACATTAGGATACTTTCTAAAGGCCTAATTGGTGGCATTCTGCAGGACCTTCTCGTAACTAACTCATGTCATGGTCTGCATACACATAGACAGCCATCAAGACTTTAGGTCCCTTTGATGCAGGAGGGTCATTCAGATTTTCTTCTTCAGCAATCGCATAGAAATCTTTCAAATTAGGACCTGGGCATATTCACACATCATCATTATGGTGCCTTGTTTTCTGCTTAGAATGATTATACCTATGAAGAATATTTGATTTCACATCTTATACGTTGATTACTTCTTACACATCTGGCTTAAATGATACTTGCTTAATTCAATGATTAGCATAACTATCCTTAGGTATTCTAGGTGATATATAGGCTATTTGTCCTTGGTTTATTTTAATAGCGATTCACACTAACCCTAGTCCCTGGGGGTAACAACTTTTCACGTAAGAAAGGATTGTGATTGTATTTTAGCCTAAGTCTGCCTCCATAAGTTGGAGTCATATGTTTATATGTCTGCTTTCAAGGTTTCAAGATGTAAGATTATCTAGTGCCTAATATTGACTATCTCTTTTGGTTGGTGAGTTTGGGCATCTCTCATAAGCCTGGCATCCAACCTTTGGCCCATGACATTGTAACCCTCATGTAGTGTTTGTATGATCTTGTGATTATGTTAAATATCTTGAGTAAATGTCTATGTCTTTGCTTTGACGTCCCGAAGTCAGATTCCAGACTTTCCAAGCGCTCGCTATGATTGCACTTATCACGTGTCAATTATCTTTCTCTCTAATCTTGATAGACAATGCATACTGAAGCCATTCTTTGCTGAAATAGACTTACAAGCACCTGTGCCAACCTATGCCAATTGGCCAGTAGTGTAGGGAATACATTGGATGAAGAATATCCAATGGCGTAAACAGTTGACAATGGATCATTGTGTTTAGAGTCTTTATTTGTAGATATCCAAGGATATATCTCTTCATTAAGATGTCACCACATGGTGGAGAGATTCAATTCTCGCATTGTAGTAGACACACATGTCACATGTCGTGATCTCTCTCTGGGCTTGAACTTGTTGGGAATGAGAGATGCATCATTGTGTACTTTCCTGCTGATGCCATGTAGAAAACGCCCTATAATACAGCTTTGTCATATGTACCAAATTTCCACGTCAAATGATCTTCCATTCTGCGCTTTTTTATTTCACGTCGTAAACAAGCGTGTAAGCCTGCCTGTGAGTATTTTGCCGTTGATTTCTATTGTACTTGCTATTGTTTCTTCACTCGAGAATCGGATGCTTGATGAATTACGAATAATTTCCCCTGCAAGTCATGATTGCTCAAATGAGCTACTACAAAGCATTGGAGTTAGCTGTAGACTGAATTTACAAAGTCTGGTAGGTAGAATGAATGATTCCAAAAGTTAGATATATACATATTCCTGCTCAATTTTTTAGCAAAAAGGTCTGCAACAAACTCGCATAATTTCACAAACACAGTTTAAGAAAGCTGTCTTCGATATTCTCTTGTCTTAATTAGTATCTGGTGTCAATGTGTCTAGTTTGTAATTCTGGAATCCTCAAACACAACCAATATTATCACACCTTACCTCAATGGGAAATTCAATTGTAATATCAATGCTCTCAAATAGATGATAAACAAAGCGAATTTTCTTAACTGCTTCAGAAATTGCCAAGTATTCCGCTTCAATACTTGAAAGTGTCACATATTTCTGGCCCTGTGATCTCCAGCAAATAGGCACGCCAATTAATTATGTAATAACGCCCATTACAGTGATCCTCGACACAGCATCACCATCCCAATCACTCTCACAGTATGAGACTAAATCCCATTCTTTGGTTTCTTTCATTTGTTGCATCCTCAAACAATATTGTTTTGTGTCCGAAACAAATTTCATGATCCTCAATATTTCTATACAAGCCGCATTACTAGCTCCATCCATACGTTTAGATGATTCTCCAACAACATTTGCCAAATCTGGTCTTGAGTATTTAAGCAAAAACAACAAAGCTCCTACACCTGCTCTGTAGCTTGCTTGCAATTCTGGATCAATCCTGTCAATGCCGCCACTTGGTCTTACAATTTTAGAGCATGAGGTTCCGAATGCTTCAGAATTACTTATATTGTTGACTTCATTACCAATTTTTTCTTGCATATTCTTGATTAAATGCGGTTGCATAACCTTTTTCTGTTTTGTTTGCATCATTAACGAATATCCTGCAACTCAAATATTCCGTTAAATTGTGTTGAACCTTCAAACCAAAATCATAATTTTCAACAACATCATCAATACCAGATTCTGTTCCAATCATCAAACAAACATTGACCTAAATTGCAATCAGAACAATACCATGATCAGAATACTCTATCCAAAGATATGGATCAACTGAACTCCCCTTACAACCATATTTGTTTTTTGTGAAGAATTAAGTTAACTATAAAGATATATTTCACTTTGAGCAAGACAGTTGATTATTTAGTGCTTTTTTAAATTCTCCGTGCAAAAAAAGAGCATTCAATGTCGACAAATTTTTCTTTAAAACTAAGTTAACTTTGTGAGCAACAGAATTCGGAATATATATCACAGGCGCAAAACTCTCATGAAAATTCACTCCGGGTACTCGGCTATATCCGCAAGGCACTGCGCACAAAAAAACCCATTCCGTTTGATGCTAAAAATATGTTTGACTGTTTATTTACTCCGCCACGTTTTGCTATCATTTCTATGCATTCTTTTGTAGTGGCCTATTGCCATTTAGTTTTGTGATTGGCATCTGGGTAAGACCTCAAATACTTTATTTCTTTCACCAAATCAAATACATTCAATGAAACACCAGCATTCCAATCACCAAGTCCCTTCTTAAATCCTGTCCTTAAAATTGTTTGATGAATTTTGGTTGGACCAGCTCTCAAACTTCGAACTTCTCTCAAGACTTTCTCACTGCTAGCTGTTTCACCTTTATCTGTTGATCATTCCTTTTGATCCTTCACGGCATTTCTTTCAAATTCTGAATCAGGTGAATCATTTTCAACCTTCTACAGAGTTTCCTTTGAATTTATCCATTTTCAATGAGTATTATTCAATCAGATGATATCTCTTGAATTAATAACATGATTTCTTTTCGGATTCAAGGCTCTGTAAACATCATTTGCATGGCTTTGCGGATTTCCAACAAATACACAAACTGTGTCTCTATCATTTAGCTTCCCTTAGATCTTTGCCATGGTAATTGCAATACACATTTCACTGAAGTTCTCAAGTCTTTTTGACTCTTTAAACTCCTCCTTAAATATTCATTCCACCGGCGATATGTTGGTACTCATTAATCTTTCTGAAACTCACCCCCAATACCTACATGATTCAATTCTCTCCTCGGAAGTCAGTGCGTAGTCGTATAAGGCGCCATTATCATTGCAATAGTGGCAGGATTCTCTCCCTCCACCGATTCAAGTATGATTGGTAAGTTTTTGTCATAGAAAATAGTACCAAAGCCGCAGTACCGACTACGCCATCCTTACTGCCAGATTTTTAACTTAAATTCTTCATCAACTTTGACCAGGTGTTTCCAATTATTCAATAACTGCAAGAAACACCATTTTTATCATCTTTACCATGTGACTCGCAATGCTCTCTGATGACCAAGTTTGCCAAAGCTCCTAAACTTTTGTTTGAAGTGCCTAGCAAATAGCGCCTTTTATTTTTACTTCAAACAAATCGTAAATTCATATAGATAATGACTTTTCTCTTTTTTCAATTCATTTTTCTAGAAAAAACATCTGTAGCTCACAGTCTTCCGTCAAGCAATTCAAAACTTGAACCGCAAACTGGTAATCACTAATACTTGAGCCCATAAATTTCAGCTTAACGTGTATATCTTCTAAATTATTTATCCACATTTTTAGATCTACATGCTTTCCTTGCTTGCTATCTCTAAACATCCTTTCGATTTTCACCAAAGTATGTGCAGATACGGGATCAAATTCCTTCTTCAACTTCTCGAAACTAGCACTACATTGTTATCTTCAAGCAAGCCCATGGCTACTGCTCACATCATTTGATAGTATCAATTCAGTTCAGGCAATAACGGTGAGTTCAAAAGCCTTCATCAACTTCTTTCTTTCTTCTCTTCATTTATTTCTAAGCGTCTTTATATTCTTGATCCCTCGATGTTTAGCCTTGGAAAAAGGCGTTTCACTCCAACTCGGTTATTCTTCCTATCTTCCTGAGAAATTAAGAACTAAAATCTGTCATCTCACTAGCTAAACTAAGTATATTTCGACAATCAGTCCAAAAAGAGGTTTAATGTACGTACTTCACATTATAGTGGCAAAACGCATCTTCACCCTCAAACTTAATTGCATGATTTACTACGAGTATTGCTAAATTAAAGAAGTTCTCATCCCCGTTCTGACAATCATAATTGTCAATCAAAAATACACTTGACTAAACAAAAACCCTAATCTTTATTCGGACCAAGAATTAGGAGATATACACTCCAACAGGTTCAGTGGTTATTTGGCATCAATCAGCACAATTTTTAGAAATGTTGCTTATTATGTGCACACATTGCTTTGGATATCTCGTCTGGATCTTACAATATGTCAGTGTGTCCACTCCGGTTAACTTGAAGTTCCATAAGACCTTTACCCTGAATTTTTCCGTTGGAGACGCTGCGAGTTGTATGTCCACTTTCACTTTTCCACCGAAAGCATTGTGAGCTGCCGATCTTCAATTCTGCCACTAGTCTGCTTAGTACAGTGATTGTGTAGGTGATCTCAACTAGTCTTTGAAGGGATATTAAATTCCATACCATCTGCCTTGTCATACTCACCT
>CAAAJI010000106.1:115962-129390 GCA_900642245.1 Fragilaria radians | reverse complement strand
TTGCTCTAATTTACCGAATGATTTCGATAACAATTTGAATCCCATTTGTACCAATAGAAGTTTTAATGGTAAGGCTGCATGAGCAAAGCGAGCCCATTGAGGCCAGCTGGACCAAACAGTAGACGAAACTAGCGCCCGATTCATTGCAAAATCCAGTGCTGGTAAGAAAACTAGGAATACAAGAAAAATGGTTGTGGCCAAAAGTGATTTCAAAACGATAGCATGATCCAATATTAGAGAGAGAAGGAGTCCCGTCAATCCACAGTGTTGTAAGATACTGAATTTGGAGTCATTGCTAAACCATGATTTCGTAATTGCATATTGGGAATGCCACATTGGCTCAACTTTGGTAGGGTCCGTTCGCCTCAATCGATTGAGTGCCGACAGGGAAATCCATTGCGTTGTCCCAAGAGGTGCAATAACCTTTGTATTGGGCTCCGCATCAAAGGAATAGAGACAAGTCTAAAACAACCAAGTGGGGAATTGTTATTAGATTTAAGCAGTGGTCGAGCGAAATTAAACTGACGTGAACTAACTTCAAACATACCTTGGGTTCTTCTCCAGTACTCATGGCACAATCCCAATCGACAAATTCAGGAGGTTTGCTTCCCTCTGGGGTGGAAACATCTAACAAAGTTGTCATCGGAAGTCCCCTTTTAGCTAGAGCCTCACTTAGAAATGTCGATCGAAGTTGCATCAGAATTTGTTGTTCCAGAAAGTACTTTTGCAATTTTTGTCTTCTCTTGAATGATTCAGGGTCTTCTTCATCCTCGCTCTCATAGTTCGGATCTTTTACCTCTGTTGATTCATCATCATCGCCGTCACTAAGTTCCGAATCTATTGTCCGTGTAGAGCCTCCATGTTTTATGTCGAGTATTGAGCGATACGGCAAAGGAGTTGTCGCTTTCACTCTACACGGTAACGAATTTTTGGCGTTTATGTAAATTGCAAAGTTCAGAACAATTAAGGTGATAAGTATTACAACTTTCCTTGACTTCATGGTGGAAGTTGATTCCGATAGGGAAATCAACAAATATCTCCAATTATGTGATGGATGACACTTGGAAGTCTGCAATTAGAAAGCCGAATTTGTACTGTGTTGAAACATACAGTACTTTTACATTTTCTTAGGCTTCCTAAAACAATCTAGGGCAAAAATTAGCCTACCACAAATACAATACCAATAGTTTTAGTCCCTAGCTAATTTCCGGGTTCTTTTGCCATTGATCATCTGTCGTGTTTTGCTGCGGGTGATTGCTTTAGCCTGCCACGAAAGGAAATTTCAATATTTTGCCAATTTTCGCGCGGCAAAAGACATTACGCCACACAAAAAACATGTCGAATCGAGAATCGAGCCCCACAGCACCTCCACGAAATTGATGGAATAACTCCCTTTTTTCAGGAGTGAGAAAGGTGGACCACCAAGGAGACTCAGTCTTGAGTCTTCTTTCGAAAGTGGTCCTCCTTTTCTTGATAGGGCGGATGCCAGAGACCCTCCAACAATGCCACAAAGTCAAGCCTGCTTTATCGCAATGGCTTTCATCGTTTGAAATCTCATTGTCCGAGTTATCAGATGTGGTTTCCGGTTCAGTTGAACTATCAACCACTAACCCAATAACTCGTAAGAACGAGATATCCTCTAAAAAGGGAAGAGGAAGGAGGGAGTGTAACGGGTTAGTGACAGAATTAAGCATGGAATAAACATCAACAAATTGAATTTATTTTTTTCATTTTCGAGGCAAAAACGGGCTTCGCGTTTTGCGTCACAATTTTACTGAAATATATCGCAGTGCCTATTTAGAAAAATAGGCTTGACGTGTCAAAAAAGAATTGTGGCCACAATACTTTTGAACTTTGGCACAATTCAAAGGGGGGAATTGTATCGGGATTCAAAAAGTATTGTGGCCACAATTCTTTTTTCACAAAGAAACCCGGAAAATCCCAGTTTTTCGCAGAATTGTGTCAGGCTACCGCAAGTAAAAAAAATCTGTCACGAGTAAAATTACAATAGTCAACTATTGTAATTGTAATTGTGGTAGGCTAACTTTTGCCCTAAGCCTTGTTGCTCCGAATAGACATTAGTTTAACAGCCTTATGCCATAAATCCTTTTCTGGAGTATTAATTTCCCGGTAGTATGTCATGACTAGCAAATCAGTTATTGCTCCACTACTTTCATCAAATAATGCTGCGCCAACCAAAGCATATTCCTCCTAAGGATCTAATGTAATCATGCTCCTCCAATAGATGGCTTGCGTATTCCCCTTTTTTCATCCTCATTTGCTTCAACTTTGGCACTATCCCCCAATCTGAGACTAGAATTAATTGCCCCATGATTGGGTTTTCAAAATATACTATATTTAGTCACCCAATCTCATGAGTCACAGCCTCTAAATTTTAGGATCTCACATACTGAACTTCCCAACAAACTTAAAAATATTGGATCGGTTTGCAACTTATGGGGGATCACTTTACATTGCAGTATTACTGTCCCAGCTCCCCTCAAATCACCATAGTTTTTACCAAATATGGTCAAATCTGCAAGCCAAATATTGGGCTGAATAAATCTGGACTGGCATCCTTCTCTAGCAGCAACTCTGTATTACTTTTCTCAGCTTCGTCCACTTAGCTCTTGCTTCCAATTAGCTTGAAACCATGTAGCCAGTTATCTTTGTTAGCTTCATAATGTCAACAAATACTGACATACCTTGAATTAAGTTCATTAAGATAATACCTAACACTATAGGTTGTAAGCAATGCAGTCTAATAATACTGTAATAAATTACCAAGGCTAAGAGATGTGTGTGTGTACCGATACTGGAGATGTCCAAAGTAATAGTTAGTACATAGCAAATAATAGTAGAATTAATATTCTTGTATTTACTCATCTAAAACTAGAATAGGTCACATATGTAACCATTCTTTCTATACCTTCCACAAATTCAATTGAGATATATTCTTATATGAATTTAGTGATGCTTTATATTGCTTATAAATCAAAAGATCATTTAACATCCTTTCAGGACCGTCGTATCAATACGGTAGGAAAAACTATTATTATAGATTCCTAAGTAAACAAACAGGAATCTATCAAGATTCACGATTGATGAATCTAAGATCACAAAGTCTAAATGTTAGGTGTTGAATCTAACACGTAAGCTAAAGAGACTACGTGGTCAAGGAAACACGTTGCAATTGATTCACAAGAGATCTAGTATAAAAGTAACTTTTAGATCATAATATACAATTTGCATAAACACTTAGAGCAGCTTAGAGCAAGTACTTGCTCTGTACCCAGTCTTTCCACAATTAACTATGTTGTCTTTTAATAAGCATTGATTAGCCCTATAGCCATTTTTTTCGCAGAAAATTGCATGCCTAGAAATGTCTCAGTAACACTGTCCCAACTCCCTGCTGATTATAGTCTGTTTTGCTCAATTCATAATTCACAGTCTGCAATGCTGCCCCATATCAGTTTTGAGGTCCATTAAAGTAAGTTTCTCACATCTTCCACTGTGAAGAAGTGTCAATACCAACTAACAATTATCCAGTGCAACCTCTAGCACCATCGCTACCAAATATAATTCATCAATCTTGCTCATCTCTAGAACTGTATTGTTCAAAGTAGCTACGCTAGATCAGAACCCCTTTTCTTTGTTTTGACGTTAAATTACTAGTTTCAAGATAGTTTCCCTTGGCCTATTTTTGATAAGCCCTTGAACAACAATGTATCCGATCTTTTGTATTTGCTTAACTTGCCAACCCCGTGATTCCATCAATCACGAATGCCATAGTATAGAATAATTTGTTCCAATTTTTCAATTTAGCATCAATAGAAGTCAAGTGAGACTTCTAAATTTTGGATCATCATCACCAAATCCAGTCAAATATCCTTAACCCAAATTTCTTTTCCCATCGCTGTCTCATTGCTACTTTGAGGCTGCTTGCAACTACGTTAATGATAAAAAGAATTCGATGAAAACTAAAGATTTGTGTTCATTCTGAAGCATAGTTCCACTTACCGATTTGTCTACTGTATGACTGTAAATGTTGGATACGTACTAGAGTTCCATTGACGTTAAAAAATGCAAAAAAGTTCAGCACCCTTTGTCGGCACAATGAAACAATGACAATCGACAGCACCAGTAGCAAGAAATGTGCTACAGTTTCAGCTCCTGGTAAAGTGCTCTTAGCAGGAGGATACCTGGTCCTTGAGTCACCGAATGTTGGATTGGTAATTGCTGCAAATAAAAGATTTTATTGTACAATTCAAGAAGCAGAATATTCTGGAGATCATCAAAGTCAGGTTATCGTCAGAAGTCCTCAATTTCATTCTGAATGGGAATATCATATTGATCACGACGACACAACTGTATCTCTTCAGGAATCAGAAAAGAATGCATCAAGAAATGATTTTGTGGAGAAAACGCTTCGAGTGGCGTTTTCATATATATTCGCAATGGGGAAAGATATTCCAAAATCAATGATTTTTACAATTCAAGCGGACAATGATTTCTATTCCATCTTGCCTCACCTCGAGGGAAAGCCTCGAACGCCCAAGTCAGTCTCTACTCTTCCAAAGTTTCTGCCCTGCCCTATCGACGATCAAGGAAAGGCACAGGTAAATAAAACTGGTCTAGGAAGCAGTGCTGCCTTAGTCAGTAGTATGGTGGGGGCCATTTTACACTTCTTTGACCTTCCCCTAGATCGGGCACATAATCTGGCGCAGATTTGTCACTGCCATGCACAAGGGAAAGTGGGAAGTGGCTTCGATGTCAGTGCTGCTGTCCATGGTTCGCAAGTATTCCGAACTTTCTCAACCCAAACATTAGCCGATTTTTTGACGCAGCATCTGCCAAATGAAACGACCCTAAAACAGTCTACACTTCAGAGCTTGAAAGATACCGTCGAATCGACCTGGGAGGGAGGATGTGTAGAGAAAATTGGGTTGTCGCATGGACTCAAAATGATTCTTGCTGATGTTTGCGGAGGTTCCGAATCTCCCAGTATGGCTCGACAGATATTAGCTTGGAAAACATCACGAAATACGACAAAGGAACCCTTTTGGGAAAAATTGGCATCCATCAATCCTAGAATCATTCAATTACTCGAGGATAATGACTTTGAGGGATTACGGGTCGCCTTCCAAGACGCACGAATTAGCCTTAAACAAATGGGAGAAGCCGCAGGGGTTCCCGTCGAGCCCGATGAACAAACTATGCTAGCGGACGCTACCTCGGCCTTAAATGGAGTCGTATGCTGTGTTGTTCCAGGAGCCGGTGGCTATGACGCATTGGCCTGTCTGTACGAAGGAGGAGAGGCTACCAAGGAGAAAATTGGCGATTTGTGGGCAAACTGGAATCACAATGGAACCAAGATATGTCCGCTTGCTGTAGAAGCTGAAAGTGCGGGTGGTGGATTACGTATAGAGAGCAATATGTTTAAAGCTTAGATTATAATCGAATTCGGTGAAAGGTTGGCTACCAAATTGCATTCTGTGTGCCTAACAGAGGTTTGAACCCTTCTCGATGGAAACTATAAAATTACTCAATAAGCTAAATTGCGATACAATAAGTGACATTAGTGGTGGCTATGTAGGAATAAGACTGTAATGGGTTTTCAGATAATTGTAACGACATCCACTCTTGTAAGTTTGGCAGCATGTTAGGAAAGATATAGGAACAAATGATAACCAAATAAGAGCCAAAGGGAGATATGTAACATTTTTGCTATTCCCAAAGAAATTCCTCTCTTCTATAGTCAATAAAACGGAACAATTTGTAAAGTAGAATAGAATGGCGATACGCTTGGGAAGTTGTATGGAAAAGTGTGATCCTCTGCTAGTGATGCTACAGGTAGGCACATCCCTGTAGATCGGTTGCGCTTAATCCCAAGTGGAATAAGGTTAACTTGCATTCAACCATGTTTAAGGGATTTTAAAAAACAAGATCATGAATCGAGCACATTTTTCTGACCACCGACAAGCCAGAATAGCAAAATTGGTTGTATTCCAATAATCAACTCACTCACTCACTCATTCAAAATCTCACTATTTCTATTAAAAAGTAGCCCTTAGGATCTTAAAACACTCAAAATTGTTGCTAATTAACTTGTACAGGACTGTTACTGAAAAATGTGTGAACTACGACAAGAACTCGACACTGACTCATTGGGTTTTTCATTCCATTTTTGTTTTGTCGGTTTTGACACATGTCAATATTGGATGAAAGATTTAGGTTTTCTGTCACGTCAATTCTTGCAACAACATCGCTTTCAGATTAAGAGTAGACGATATCTCGCGTCATGCAATCTGCGAACACCTATTGCAATCATTGGAGGAGGTCCAGTGGGTTTGTTTCTTTCGAATCTATTGTCATCCTACAACACTCCTTCCATGTTATTTGAGGCTCGTTCTGAAGGTGAGCTCTTCTCGCATCCTCAGGCTCATTTTTTGAATACACGCACGATGGAAATTCTTCGGCATTCTTTACCACATGTGTATCATCTTGTCTGTGACGCCATGCCTCCTGTAGAAGAGTGGAGGTATTTCAACTTTGGCTACTCTGTCAAGGGTGAAATCGCCAGAGTCGTACATCCGGTGGATCAACCATTAGACTCCAACCAAGATGCGAATGGGACGTTATTACCAATAGGACAAGTCAAAGCCAATCCCACACCAAAGCCCACAAATCCTTTGAGTGTCTGCAGTGTTGGCCATTTAGCTCAGCACTCATTTTCTAAAATTCTATACATGGCAGCGACGAAGTCCTTACTTTCTGAGTCAAGAATATTCTTAAATTCCCCAGTGAGGAGTGTATGTTGGAGAGAGGACGGAATGTATCAAATCGTATTGAAGAATGGCACAGTCGTGAATGCGGACATCGTTATCGCTGCAGACGGGTCAAACTCGAGCACTAGGAGTTCTTGGAACATAGAATGGAATAGGGGACGAGAAGCCATACAAAATTTGATCAACATCCACATTCGAAGTGATTATCCTATGGAACCGTCTGCAATGCTTTATGCAATTTATAATGACGAGTGTGTAGCCATGATGGTACGGCATTCTTCAACAGAATACGTCTTACAAGTTCCTTATTTTCCACCATATCAATCTCTTGAGAAAAATTTTACCGAAGAAAAAGTTAAAGTTATGATAAGGGCCATAATGAACACGAATCAGTTTGACATCATATCTATTCGTGCCTGGACAATGAGCTCAATGGTAGCATCTACCTATACTGATGGAAAGGCAGGATTCTTAGTTGGAGATGCTGCTCACGTATTTCCACCAGCAGGTGGTTTTGGTATGAATACAGGTATACAAGATGCATTTCATCTGGCATGGAGATTAGTGGGAAGTCCCCCCCTTGATACTGCAAGTTCACAATTTCGTCGAAATTTAGTGGATTACTCGAAGGAGCGGAGGGCGGTAGCTTGTAACAATGCAGCGTTGTCCATTAGAAACTTTGAACGAGTCTTGAACCTCGCGAAGGCTTGTTATCTGAATGACGAACATCCGGAGTTGCTTATAAAGGTATTGGATCGATTGCCGTTTCCTTTGCACATGAAGCAAGACATGTTTTCTTCTGCTCTTAAGATTGCTCTTACACCGTTGAAGGCATTAAAAAATGGAAACAATTTTCACTCTAGACATATCGCTTCTCGGCTCCGAGCGATTTTGCAGAAAGGTGGTGGTCTTCCATTGTTATTTCCAAGGCATGAACTTGGGTATAGCTCAAATTATGCCTCCTACTATACAAACGAAGATAAATCATTGGATACTCTAAGTGGGGTTGTACACTTTGAGATAGGGAAGCTGCTACCACATATTCCTTTGGAAATTCTTTCTGGCGCATCAGATGCTTCAAATGATCAAATAAAGTCAAACAAAGAAATAACTTTGTGTGATCTTCCGAGTCAAGTAAAAGATTCTCAACCCTGTTTTGTATTGCTGATAGTCAATTGGAATGAAGACCTACAGGATATGGAGGAAATCAGGGATCTTATTTTTGAGCGTCACCATCTTGCAATGAAAATTGTCCAAGTTGTGAACAGACCTGTATGTTCTGAATATCTGACTTTTCACGATGTGACTGGACAGCTCTCCAAGTTAATAACCGGACTCGTCCTTGTAAGACCTGATAGCCACGTTATAGCCATTGAAACAACCAGTCATGCTATTAAGATATTGTTGAATGATATGTAGTAAACGCTTGAGGATCTTTCCAGATTCATCCCACTTCAATCTCCTGACGAAAATTTGCCATTTTGGACGAAAAAAAGCAATTTAAGGTGACGAACAGATAAGGAACCTTTGATATCATTATGCCAATATTTGATATCCAACTGTCATTTGAAGTAATATTGGTGATTGTTACTTCAACAACATAAGTCGCTTCATCTAGCGTATTAAGCAGGAGTACAAGACGAAAAAGTGTTTGTCCTCATTTCCAATTGTCATGAAAATCGTCATTTAGCCTTACATATTATTTCAAGAGAAGGACAATGGGTCTACTGGCAGAGAAGTCTTGCACAAAGTTTCATTTAATTAATTGTTACAAGGCATATTTTTGGGAAATCAGTGATTCTGATAGGTACAGCCAAAACAAAATTGAAACTGCGCAAGCATCAATGTCTCGATTTCTCATGATCATTTTATGCTCAGATAGATTTCAAGAATCTAGCTCTCAGTGAGATGCTCACGGAAATTTTCTTCTTGCATGAGATCCGATATGTAATCATTTGATACTGATTTTCAAGCTTGTGATCCAGATTCATGCAATGGGGACGTGAGATTATGTTTTTTCTAATATCTTTTGCTTAATTTTAACTTTAAGGAAGCCTTGAACTTCTCTAGTATGATGCACTGCAATGTTTTGTTTTCCAATTTCTCATGATTTTTTTGGTTGAATCATGACCGTTATTGTTGTTCCAAAAGGTATATGGGAACAAATGAATCCACTTACACATTCTTTTTAAAGTTTATTCTTGATTAATGGAGACGAGAATACCTTCAGTTGAGCAGTTTTTGTGTTTTTAAGTTGCTCAAATATTTCTAGTCAACTGAAGGAAGTGGCTACTGGAATGAGACAAAGTGATAATAGCTTCTGATATAGATTTACCAGCATTGCTTAGATCATCTACCTGTAATAGTGAATCTATAGTACTGCAGTAAATCTCACGCTAAGATGCACAGTGATAAAACCGCCATATCGAAAGCCATATAATAAGTTAATGGTGGAAACTGCTGAAGTAATTCATGCAGCACAAAATTGTAGAATAAACTACAGTTTTGACAATACATTTTGATTCATTACTAAGATCACTACACACGAATATTTTTTGTAAAATAAATCAAAACGAAGAAGCAGACTGAATGCGCGAGCGTACAACATGTAGAAGATGAGAAAATTCCAAACATTTGCATAATTAGTCAATCAGAAAACATAATCCCTAGAGGATTGCTTCCACACTCACAGGTGATACCATACAACAAAGCAAAATTCAGGAAGTCATTCGTAACACTATCACAAGAAGTTAGATTCTTTGTCCGGATGCAAGTCAAGGCTTCTAGAGAAACGAAAGATCTTCAAATGTGACAATTTAATTTGAGAGGGCATGCTCTGGTAAAAGCCATAAAATATCCAAATTCATTGATCATAATAACTATAAGATAAGGTCTACAATATTTAGGAACCGGTCTGAGCTTGCAAACTAGGCTTAAAAACCGATTTGACATGTTTCGTCACCTTTCTAGTATAAACGACGAATTCCGGAATTTGGATTTATTCAATTTGGTTTTTTACTAAAAAATAATTTGAATTTATTCCTGTCATTGGAAAGGTCGAATTCATTCACCTCTTAGGACGATGTCTTCATTAAATCGATCGGATTTATTGCTGGCACATCGTTACCGTTTGTCTCTTCAGCGTCCTCCACGTCAATCAAGATTTCGAGTCGTAGCATTGATCTTTCTAGAGAAAGAATCACTCGTGGATAGTAAGAATTGTCCCCCAGTGTTGTGCTGGGATCAAGACCGTCCGTATTTACTTGGTACAAATGACGAGGCCTGTTGGATTGGAAACTCAATCTGTGCCGAAAGAGCAGCTCTAGCACTGCTTCGATGGTTTCCCACAGCAAAAGTAGAAAAAATTGTAATTGTATCCGACGCACCCCATCCCATTGCTCCTGGATGTCTGTGTCGAGAATTCATGGCAAGCTGTGATCAAGTTCCTTGGGATGTCCCGATTATCTTGGGTGGTGCAAAGTATCAGGAAAATCCAGAGGAAAATTTGGGAGTAGAGGATGTCACTGGAATGATTGTGACGCTTGATTACTTATATCCTTATCCATCACTTTTTCTAAGGACGTGTCCCCTCGATTGTCTTGCCTTTGGGCAAAAGTGGTATCCACGTCTTAAAGAATTCAATCATTCTCTCCTACGGATCGCTCGAACTGTGTTTGAAGAAGAAGTTGATGACACAACCAACCTCCATCCCATTTCTTACGTGGCTGTAGTCTTGTTTCGAGACAAAACCCATGCATACTCGTCATGCATCAAATCGCTTGAATATGGATGTTCTCAAGATGCCATTACACAGCTGGCACCAGTTATGTCTGCCAAGCGAGCGCAAGGTGTGGAGCCTATTCAGTTAGTCCAAGTAGATCAATTCGGGATTGCCCATCCACCGTTTGCACCGGCAAGAGCATTTTTAGTGGAACAACAATACGATCATGTCTCTGTTTTTATCCATATTTTCGAAAAGAAACTTAACACTCTAATGTGGAAGACCATCAAAGCATCGGACTTGGCTCCAATGACCCCAAACTATGTGGCAAACTTGTACAAAGAGGATAGTTGTGCTGGTGAGAAACCGATCAAAATACAAGATGTGGAGCCATAATTTTTCAAGAAGTGACAGCTGTATACGGTGTGTCTCACAACGATCACTATATTCTTTAGCACGCAGCACTAATTATGGTAATGTAGACAAATAAATAGAGAACCATTTTATGCAAGTAAATCCATTGATCTTTTGAGATATTTTAGAATCCATAGTCACCATCATCAAAGTCATATTCGCCTGATTTCTCGTCGTCTTCATCATCGTCCAATTCGTTATCCAATCCCGCAGCCTGTTCAAAGCCCTCCAACTCAGCGAAATCCACTTTCCATCTCAAGATTCCGCCCACACCACCAAAGCCCTTGACGAATTGTGTACCCTCCCCGCTCCTATCCGTGACGAATTCAAGATTACAGCCGAACGATTTGTAATTATTCGCCATCCACTCAACGAACGATTCTTTTTCGATAGTCTCCATTTCAGCGCCGGTTACAGGATCATGGAAGTGAGAATCTTGATTCTCCTGCTCTTTGTTTAAGTGAATTACTCTTTCTTCACCAGTGCTGCTATTGCGCAACACGAAACGATTGATTTCGAGGTTATCCCAAATAATCAAATCTTCAACAGCGCCAAGTTCAAGCGCCTTCAATGTATCCTCAATCATGAAGCAATATTTTCCAGTATCTTGTGATATCTCCTCCATATATTTCTGCAAAAGCTTCTTCTCCTTCATTAATTTCACATTTGCTAAAGCGTCGGCTGAAAGTTCAATCGCCTGATTGAATCCATTCTCACCTCCATACGATACATCCACCATTTTAATGACGATTTTAACGAGACGTGGATCAAATAGATCTGATCTCATAAGCTCAGCCTTAAAATCTGCCGAACCTGCTAAGACCAGTCCTTGAATATTGGGCCTCTGACCGTCAGGAACGAATAATTGTGTAGCCATCTCTGCAACCTTTCGAACGTAGTTGTGGCGCTTCTCTAAGCGGAGACGTGCAAATCGCAACGCTGATTGACCACCTCTTCCATGCTTTTTGGGTAGATCGACTGAAAACTTATGTAAGACCTCACGGTTTGATCCTTGGACAGTTCCATATAAGGTACCATTTCCATCTACGACGATAAAACCGAATGCTTCATCATCCATCAACAATTCATTTAGATCCTCTGTGTGGAATTTATTATCACAAAGGTAAAGTGACGTGTTGATGGGCTTAAAGGGTTCAAAATCGATGGCAACCTTTCGTTCTTTTCCTTCATCGGTGATTACTGTACCACAATAAACCACAAGACCGTTTTTTGGACATTTACTGTATAACTTTAGTCTCTGTTGAGTTGAAGTGATCGCGCCAAGAACCGAAAGTCTATTGACACGAGACTTGATATTTGATGCTGTGCCATATTCGTCTGAAAGCATTTTGTTGACTCTACTCAGTTGATCTCCAGGTGGTATGATCAGTGAAATCATCGATGTTCCATTTCCTCGAGCCGCTTGCAGATTCTTAATCAATTTCTTCACCTTGAACATCTCAATTTGATGATCGAGCTCATCTTGAGCCTTTTGATCACTCATGCTAAAGGTAATTTAAAGTGATCACTACTGAAATCAATAACCTAAATTTTTGTTGAATCTGTGTCTTATAACGCTTCGATCTCACTCGTCATTTTTCCCCCTAAAAGGAAATTTTTCAAGGCTGATAAACAGAGAGCTCATATCCTTCTGTTTACTGTACGTTTTGGATGTGCAACATTGCCGCAAACTGCAACAAACTCATGTTTTGTGAGAAAGACTCACCCAGCAGGTATACTACAAGACAGTTTACAGAAATTATGATGATAAAACGTTAATAATTCCGATGATAAAAGTTAAAAGTTTTTAATTACAATCATAAAAAGTTTTTAACTATCAGTTACCTAATATTAAAGTTTTCCAACAATTTGAGAAGTAGTGAAAGTATATTACGTACAGAGTAGCTTGTATAAAGAATAACTTATTTCAGCCACTTAAGATCCCTTATTGCACCATATTTTACCGCTTATCAGATAAAATTATTGCCGTACCGAAGCACTCACATCTACAATGTTCTGTAAGTCCAATGTTGTTGAATATGAATCTAGTCTCATGCCAGAGATTAGAAAAACTTCTCTCCCCTTTTCCATTCCATTCTGGTTTAAATGGAGAGATGCGTTTAATCTGTGACTCCATTCCTATTTCATTAGTCGTGTCTGTCCTCATTTGGTTTCGAACTTTTGTTGCAACGTGCGTTTTACTATCTCAGGTAACCAATTGCCTGAACCAATTAATTTCTTGCATTACTAGCTTATACTTGTAGGCCAACAGTAGGCACTTGTGCCTTATGTGAGTCATTTAAGACCTGCATCTCTGATCAAGCGATGCTGGCATCTTACTGCACATCTATGCATTAGCCATGATGATTTTTTGCCATTAGTGATGCAATCACTAAATATTTGATTGTTACCACCATTTTGGGAAAGTCGAGCCTAAGGAAGGCGTAATTGCAATACTTGACATACCTTGAATTAACTTCATTAAGATAATACCTAACACTATAG
>CAAAJI010000106.1:92494-103907 GCA_900642245.1 Fragilaria radians | reverse complement strand
TCTCATTTTCTAAACTGTCAAACAAGTAAAGAATACATCTTATAAAGTTAGCAAAACAACGATAGTGACTTTGCACCAACAGTTTTTTTAATTTTTTCACTGACAATCTTTGACGTTCCGATAACAGCAGCGCCAATAACTTCTAGAACAATAGTGCAAGAAAAAGCCAAAATATTTCTTTAAACCATAGTTTTAATAGGGAAAAACTGAATGACTACCTTTACACCTTCCTAATGCCAATGCTGAATCAATTGTATAATTTAGTTTCAGTTCTGTGATGCTGAATGGAACTGTAGATACCAATGACATGTTAGGTCAAGAAGTAAAACTTAAATATTGTCTCATGCATCAGATTGTATGACCTGCAAATTCTAGGTTCACAAATTACAACCATAAGAATCTTTGTCATAATTATTGCTGGAATTGTAAAAATTCAAAGATACATCCTCTTTTGTAAAATTGTGAACTCTGCGGAGCAATGCAAGCACCAACTATTAGTCATAATCATAAATTAAAAAATATTTTAACAAGATCTAAGTTCAGGCATGTACTACCGGTAGTTCTATAGTAGAGTACACCTTGAAACTCGATAAGAATTCCAGATCATCGATTAAATTAGTAACATTAAGACAATGTATCCATGTTTACGAAGTACGATGATTCCGTTACTGGATGCAAAGCATTTCATATACAATACCTCTTTTTGATTTCATTTTCATTGCTAACGACTGCATGCTCCTTGATAAGCTTTCCCATTGGAAATCGCCGCTCAAATTTTCTCATCCAAAAGCAATACTTGAATTCTTTTCTGAATCCTAATGACCTTGAAACACCTGAGGAACGAGAATCTCGGATGAAGTTAGTGCGTAAGATCCAAGAGAATTTTTATCGCGGCGAGTCTGATGGCTTAACTATAGAATCAAGAGATGATATAACCGTATTGGAAAATGTACCTCTTTGGAGAGTGCAATGGACTGAATTACCGGGCTATCAGAATGTATTAAATTGCCATGTTCCACACTATACGCATATGTTCCGACGGATATTGAGTGGCCAAAAGCCATGGATATTTGGACATGTCTTTTTGCCAGGAGGATCGGAAAATTTGAATAATCCCGAGTATGCATTACCGAGTAAAGTGGAACTATATGGAGAATCCAAAGCCACAATTATCGGTACATTGATGCGAATCTCCGATTACCGTGAGCTCAATGACGGGCGTCTTGTCTTAATTGTTCAAGCTTTAGAACGATTTCAAATTTTGCATTCAGTGCAACAAATTCCATATGCTATCGCCACCGTACAGCTGACACCTGACGAAGAGCATATTCAGGGTTTCAAGAGAGGTCGAGATACAACAGATGCTGCCAAATTTGCTGTTGAAGAGGCTAATTTATGGAGGAATTGGGAGTTTCGACCAACTTTACTGAGAGAAAGTATCTCGAATGCCCTTGGTCTCTCTGAGGTGTCACCATTAGTTAATTATGACTTCCAAGTTTCCGAGGAGAATATGGTCTCTTCATGGATAGAGGATTCAGATCGTTCATCTCAGAATATTTCTATTGATAGTGAAAATAGTCAAATCAGCCGAGATCACTTGAAATTATTGGAGTATAAAGTATGGATAGAAATCGACAAAATGCTTCGCCTCTTGGCTGTTATCAATCCTCAGATTAACATTCCATTGCCTACTCAACTACTCGGTCTCTTACCCTCTATATCCGACTTGGAGCATCCCTGGCCAAAAGGATTTCGATTAGAAGAATATACCCAGCAGCTTCTGGCTCAAAATGTTATGATCGGTACTTCATCCAAAAGTCGTTTTGTCCGTGTTTCCTTATCACCACATTATCCACCAATGAGACGAGCACAACGATTAAGCTTTTCCGTCTGGATTCTTCTTGAATCATTAGGAGGATCTCCTAACAAGCAATCGCTTCTTGAAGAAACAAGTATTGCTTCTCGTCTTTCGCTGGCACTTCAGAAATTATGTGATATCAATGATTCCTTGCAACAGTTTATTTAAGCCCTTAATAGCTATATTACGATATGCTTCCTTCATATAGTTGAATTGACTCTTCTACTTTCTATTCATAGTTGGCTTGGATAAACCACTTTTAGGGCAGGAATGTCAAGACATCATCCACATCTTTTCTGCGACGTTTAGGATCTGCATTTACAAGCCCACCCGTCGCAAATCCATACCAGATACAACCTGTGACTCGTTCGATTGTAGTGTCAACACCACATAGGTCCGCAAATTCTTGTGTAAACTGTACAGGTCCTGAGGTCCATTTTGTTCCTATGCCCTCACTCCACATGCTCAACATGAAATTTTGTACCGCACAACAAGTTGACTTGAAGTCTTCCATCTCAATAGCTTGGTTGTTAGGAGTCAACTTTGTTGTTACAACGCACCATCCAGGGACTTTAGCCCAGTCTACCAAGGGAGGGGCATCATTTGTTTCCATACTCATTCGCATTCGCTGATTGAGCTTGGCAAACTTATCCACGGTTTCTGGACCAACTTTGATAAATCTCCATGGTTCGCTCATGCTTCGATTTGGAGCATTAATGGCACATATTATTGCCCGACGTAGGACATCATCACTAACGAGTGTTTGATCGAATTGGTTCACAGTGCGGCGACCAATTATTAAGGACTGGAAGCTAGAGGCGACTTCTTTCGCCGATTCTGCAGCGTTTGTGTACCATGGAAGGAAGTCTTCAAAATCTATCTCACCATCCCCATCATCATCAAGATACTTAAACAAGGCATTGGCATCTTCCGATGTCGCTTGGATATCTAGCATATTCAACATCTGTTCGAGTTCATTGGAACAAATGAAACCTGATTCATTCGCATCAAACTTATTGAAAACTTCAAGTGCATGTTCTTGGTCGTCAGTCAAACCAAATATGACTGATGAAGTTTTTCCATGGGATATAGGACCTATGAATGCCGAGCAGAAGAATGGTAGGAAAGCCATTAAAATCAAAATCACAAGGGAATGGATGTGAGAAATCATCTTCGCAACAACAAATCTAATGGATTGATGAAAGATCTTTGTCAAACTACAGTACTCGCAAGCAGTTTTTTTTTAAATTTTTTTCGTGTAACTCGGATAAAAACACCCTTCTGTAAAGAGTGATTTGCATTGCCAACAATGGCTGTACCTTGGATTTTTATAGAAAGAATTTTAGTAAAGATGAAAATGCAATCATAATAATAATTATCGAATGATAGATGCTGTTTGATTTGTGATTTGACTTCAAAGTTTTCAACGGTGTTGCTTAAAAGATCACTTGATCCAGTGACTATCTAAGCAATATCTGGACATTTCTCCGTGAGACAACCTTTTACGCAAATCTATCTAGATGTGAACATTGGTGTCTCCAAATATAAATGCCCTCCTACCTGAACTTAAAAGCACCAATCATTGAATATTGCCATCAGGAAAGCATAAACACAAACATTATGCCTCTTTGTATTGTATATGTTATGGCTTAAAGTTCCTTTGTTGCTGCACTGATGTATGCTGTTCTGGAAGTTACAACTGCGGTTTTTCTTCGAATATCAGAAATATTGGGAAATGAAAGCCATTCAAAAATTCAAAGTAATGATGTTGTGGTTGAAAAATCTATGTCATGATTATGTTTACTTAATTACTGTGAATTGTTTTGCTTGCAAAGCATATTTCTTACCTCATGAGGATTGTAAATAGTGAGACAATTGTATATCAAAATGATTTCATAGATCCTAATAAAAATCAATTATGTGGAAACAGCTTTCCCGCATGACGACTTGAAGCAGGAGATATTCACAGGTATCCCCACCCCTGAATGTACGCAGGTCTGGGTGAATGCCTTGATGAGGAATTCCAAAGAATGCAAGCTTATTCCACTCCTGGAGCTCCTAGATTTGAGATTGTCAGGTCAACCAAAGGGATCGAAGGAATTGCGAATGTAACGCAATCCAGGCACACGTCTGGTATGGGAATGGTACCATATATTATCAACATTAAAAACTTCGTGAGATAGATATCAATTTTATAGAAAGTGCAGCTGACTCTGCACATAAGGAAATACTGAGTGTACGAAAGTTGATGTTGAATGATGGGTCAATCTGTTTGAAAGTTAACCCAATGGCTGATGAAAAGGTTAAGAATCTAGTTGTTTGAAGCAATAGTGATTGTGTAGGAGATGTGGACAATCATATCGCATCAATGGGTATATCATATCCAACAGTGAGGCTGAGTATAACGAGATCAGACAAGGCATATTGACACAGGATACAATGATCATATTCATCTATTATTTGTTAGGGAGGTTAGATTTGTATGGGAACAATTGCCATTGCCAGGATTTCTGCTGAGCCATCCATTTTTTCAAGTAGTTCTTTGTTTATCATAACTTTACCAAAGCAAGTCTCCTGAGTTTCATCTTTCAAGGATATAAAGAATGTTGGGCCAAGGCCCTTGAAGCAGAGTGAGAACTTTTCGCTCGGCGATGAAGCATCTCGGACAACTAGCTTCCATTTTTGTGCGTCTTCGAAACTGCTCAGTTTAGGTTGTGATGAAATTATTTGGCTACCATACTTTTTCGTTATTAAGGAGCCTTCCCAAATATTTTGGGCTACCATATTAAAAAACAAATACGTCGCAGTTGGATTTCTTTTCCAATCAGGAAAGCCAAACGTGATGGTTGATACTTCGTTGTTAAATTTGAGCTTTACGTCAACGTTTTGGGGCATACGAAAGTCCCCTTCTTTCAAATAACGTCGACTTGATTGCTCGAAATATTCATACATTATATCAATTTGTGCTAGATACCTTTCTTCAATGGCCTCGTGAGCCTCATATTCTTCTAGCGCCCCCAACTTACGAAGCGTTGAAAATAGAGATCCCGTCTCATCGTGAAGAGAATGTTCCTTTTCTTGCAGCACAATTCGCTGATGCAAGATCTGTTTTATCTTGTGCGTTAACTCGCTACGTTCTTCCATGAGGAATAGAGCATTGTTTTCCGCAGTCAATAAACTCATTCGTATGACCAGGTACGGAATCCATGGGAAGATCAGAGAGAAAAGTAAAAACCAAGGTTTGATTCTTGATGTAGCATCTTGAGAATCAGCACCAAAGCTATTGTTTCCGGTTTTAAACGTCGTCGGTAATGACTCTTGAGGATTTCTCGAGAATTTTCCATTCATCAGATAGAATGGATCTTGCAATGTGGGAGGTCACCAAAGGAATTCATTCAAATGTGATCGTTGCAATTTCCTTTTATGACATATCTGTTATGTGGGACTAACGATAAAATATACAATTAGCTGAATCTCTAACGGAGTTGCACCGTATCTTGCTATCCGCTGTTTCTAGGGTTAAGAATCCTGACATGCCCAAATTCAAACGTAAAAAATAGTTAAAAGTAATTGGCATGAATCTGCTTTAAATAAATAAAGTGGCTCGTGCTGCTTAAAACTCTAAAATAGAGATGGAAAGGATTAGGGCATCATATTAGTGAGGATTAAGGAAAGCACGATAGTCAATGAATTACGCAACCATCATCTATCTATGAAATACCATAGATAAGCTGGACAATTCATTAGTTAAAGTTAGAGAAGAGTCATGAATCAAGTTTGCTAGAATTGAAAGCCAACGAGAAAAAGAGGAAAAATGAAAAAAAAACTTGATGAACAAAAGAGGAATTCCTTTTGCCTAATAGGAGTTATACTGCCATTGTAGTGAGATGGGAGTTTGATTAGTCATGGATTAAAGAAGGGGAACAGCAACGAAAACAGCAAAAGGTCTTGAGATTACATGCTTTTTCTGCCATGATCAGATTAGGAATGCACATTCCTCTACACCAAGAAAAAATAGGGGGCAAATATAGCAATCGAAAAAGAAATTTTGCTGATTGGGGATGAAAGGGGGCAAAGTTAATGTATTTGTGGTACTAGAGCAAAGATCCAAATAGCATTAGGATGGAAAGATGGCTATTTTTTAGCATTGATCAAAAAGTAATTTTGGGTGATGAGGGGAGCTCAAAAGCTATAGAAGCAGGCAATCTGAGAAAGATAGCAAGACTTCAGAAGAATGGGAATAGAGTGTAGATTAAGTGAATAGCACTACATGCGCCAGAACAAAATGGGAAAGTAAAATATGGCTCGTAAAGTTGTGGGGGGGAAACCAGAGCAATCTCAAATGGTGCTGCAGTGGGAAAAGAGCTGACAGAAGTGCTCTTCAATTATCCTGTTGCTATCTAAACTTCAATTAACCTACTTTTCTGCCTTCACACTGTCTTTCCGTTTTCCAACCGCAATCATCTCCAAAATTTCCATCATCTCTCCCAATGACTTTGCAGGAATCCCTCAAATGGCTGAATGTGGATATGTGAAGCAATTATCTTTTTATAGTTGGAATAGCTCGAGACACATATATTTTGTTTGCAAGGGATAATGAGTTACCATTCTGTTTTGTATGGAATGCTAAGGAAAAGATTCCTCATAAAAATATCCATGTCCACACAGCCAACAACGTCAACGCTCATTTGTTCACTGTCCGGTCAAATTCTTCAAGATGACGAAGCAGTTGTTACTCCATCAGGGAGAATTTGTTCCAAAGCGCTTTTAGTTACCAAAATATCTGAAAATGGAGGTTCAGATCCATTCACCATGCAACCCCTTGACGAATCTCAGCTCATAACTCTGCATGGAGATATGATGATACCTCCTCGTCCATCTGCGACTTCTATGCCAAGCTTATTGAAGTTACTCAATACAGAATACTCAAATCTTGTGTTGGAACTTTTCGATACTCGAAAGTTGTTGGAGGAGACACGAAAAGAATTAAGCCATTCTTTGTATCAAAACGATGCTGCGGTCCGAGTTATTGCACGTCTTTCTATGGAACGTGATACAGCGCGTCAAGAATTGATGCGTTTTAAGGCAGAACCATCGAGATATGTACACGAGGCAATCACTCCGGATACGGAAGATACAGAAGACTCGCCGCAGGCCAAACGCGTAAAACTCGATGAAACGGAACATATACCAACCAAAAGCATCCCTTTGGAACATGTTGATACTATGACAAAGACATGGCAGCATCTCTCGCAAACTCGAAAGGCAGAGAAAAAGCAAATTGCCGCGAAGGCTCCAACTTTGCAAGACTTTCAAACTTTTCAGGAGGTGGATAAAAAGTCATACCACAAGGCAAGCGGAAAACAAGGAATCGTATCCATGGCTTCATCCTCATCAGGATTGATCGTCACGGCAGGGAAAGATAAGCAAGTCTGTGTCTTTGATGGGGAAAAAGTTCTTCTTTCACACTCTGTGGGGGAGTGTAAATTAGTGGACGCCATGGATGACTTGATCGGTGTTGCCACAACCGATCAGAAATTTACTTTGTTCCAAGGAGAAGAAGAATGTCTTTCTTTATCCCTGGATGAAGAGATAATTTCTATTCAGTTGCATCCTTCAAAGCAACACTTTGTGGTCACAACCAAGAATGGCATTCGAGTTTATGCAATTGATGGAAATCTATTGGCTCGATTCGCCTCATCATCCAAAGGTGAAATTACCTGTGCGGCCTTGCATCCTGATGGATTGCTCCACGCCGTTGGCACAAGTAAAGGAGAGATGTGCTTATGGGACTTCAAGTCGCAACAGCTTGCATCGACTCTCTCGAACAATGATGCGCCTATCGTTGCAATATTTTTTTCGAATAGTGGGTATCATGTTGCAACTATCTCAGA
The DNA here is from genome assembly GCA_900642245.1 of Fragilaria radians. Classification (NCBI taxonomy): domain Eukaryota; phylum Bacillariophyta; class Fragilariophyceae; order Fragilariales; family Fragilariaceae; genus Fragilaria; species Fragilaria radians. Next base: position 96,155 of record CAAAJI010000106.1, on the reverse strand, counting down.
TAAATTGTTAGTATGGGATTTGAAAAAGCAAGCTGTTTTACAACATCTAGCAAGTGACGCAACTTCAGCAGCCTTCGATCCATCAGGAAAATATATCGCGTATTCAACCTCAAGTTCTCTCATTGTCGCTTCAGTGAAGGAGGGGACATCACTGTGCACAATACATGCAGATGGTATCACAAATTTAATTTGGAACGAGGTCAACATAGTTGCAACAAGTGATAAAGAGCGAGCACTCAGACTCTACGGCTCTCAAAAATAGTTTGAACACTAAACTTATTCTTTTATTGATTGAATTCTAATGCATATTTGATAAACTTTATGATTCATATATTATCTCCAATTCGATGAAACGTGTATTCTATGAGCTTGAATCCATTTGAATGGCCAACCGCACTATTTCAAAATCACAAAACTCATTCTTCATCGTTGTATCAAGTTTAGGTAGCAATTACTTGAGTACAAATTCAGTGATACTCCTGTCGGAATGCTTAAAGTAATAGTTCTGAGGAAAAGATTTCATCGACGTTGTTTTTGCTTTGATTGTGTGATATTTCATTCGATGACTTTGATATTCATCAACTGAGCTGCCAATATCCGTGAAAGACTTTTCCACTTTTTTGTTTGATGTCAAAGTTAATTGAAATTTTTCAAAGTATTTCAGCTGCATAATATGATATTCATGCTGAAATTGATTCCGATAGAGTGCTATTCGAATCAATGTCCATAGGGTGACCAGATACACGTACTAATCCTAATTTTGGATCAAATATAAGCCATCCGGTCGGATAGTGAGAGGAATGTAGGAAAGCCGGTTCAATACTCCCATGTGATTCAACAGGCTGTTTCTTACAATCTTCAACTTCATCCTCGGAAAATTCAAGTTGCGGCATATTCAACGATCTTCCCAACCGGAGTGAAACGTTGCTGTTGTTAGTGGTCTTCACATTTGTGTCTGATCGTATCCTTGTCGTGGATGTGATGTAGTCCTTGTCGTTTTCTGCCAAAGAAAACAAAAGATTTAGAATTAGATTCCATGCCGAATCTATGTAAAACTTTATCATCGCCACCACATCTAATAAGTAATCAATGAAATTCCCTTGCCATGTTCGAAGATTACTACAATGTTCAAAAATCGAAGCTAAGGGCGAATCCATAATTCGGCAAAGTTGTATGGACTAGGTGAGTGTATAAAAAGGAAGTTCCTGGAAAGATAAGTTCAGATACAACTCACCTCGAAAATGATACGCGGCTACGAAACAAATTGTAAAAAGAAGTAACATGTATTGGCTTGCTACATGCTCAGTGCCTTTCCCTGCTGTCTCTTTGGCACTAAAGAGTGGAGAGTCAAGTGATGGTGATACTCTATGCCGATATGGATAATGCTGTGGGTTACGACGAATGAACATATCAAAGTCTGGTTCCATCTTAACCTGTCACTGCAATGTATTCCTTTTGTTGTCCTCTCTCGAGTGTCGTCGTCGTGGAACTAATTACTCCATAAATACATTTAAGGTTAATCAAGAAGGTAACGTATTTTTAGTTGTGACAAGATCAAGTCTGACTGAACATAAACTAACACATCTTAACTTTGAAAGTACTAAAGGCTTAAATTCTTTCCTGCAATGGCTCCCAGGGAAAAGTAACACAAGAACATGTTTTTATAAGTTTTATGGATAAGACACTTATATTCAAAATAAGTGATATATTATCCTCATTATTACACCAGGCAATCTTGTGTTACTCCCAATGACTGAAGCATACAGCAGACTTGAGCTGATTAACAACGTACTAACTCCTACCATGAATTAAAGGCATGCTTCAGTTTTTGAAGTATCGCTAAAGTTAGTTATTCACAAGATTAGAAGGTACAATCATGCAGCAATCATATTGGATGTCAAACCACCTTCCTCAATTTCAAAAAATATGCAAGATGGCATGTCTGGTCTAGATGCAGAATAGGTTTGAAATCATAAATAAGAACTAAGAGCCCTTTGACACATATCTTGATGCCTTCCATTTTAAGTTATTGACATGTGCAAGATAACTTTGTGATAAACTCAAGGACAAAGAGTGCTTCATTTTTTCATTGAGGCACAAAGTTAACATTACGCAAATTATTTCAGTCAGAAGTTTCTAAGAACTAAGAGTGGTGTGTCCGTCAACCTTATATGATTCGTTGCTTATTTAATTCAATCTCATTGTCCGGCACCATTTAAAATCGCCCGGATTTGACCATACTTCCTTGGGGTCAAGTTTTGTGCAAAGCTTCAACATCTCCATTCCTGAAATAGCCTGAAAATATTGGAACTCTCTAACATCAAAGTGAAAGAAAGCTACATCGGCTGATGATCCTGCAATTTTTTGTCTTGTAACATCTGTATTGGCTGCATCCACTTTTTCTGTGTAGCTAAAAAGAATTTGCCTTGGTATGAGCATGCCTCCTACCATAATGAAAAATAATGGGTGACCAGCATCTCTCTGCCTTTCTTGAATTTTCATGGAGATGCTTTCGAGCAAGCTTCCCAAAATTGCGACGTTTTCCTTGGATTAATTCCTTGCTTATTTCATCCATGTTTAGCGGATTTGCTTTATTTTGCATTATTTTATCCAACAAGATCATCTTAAGCTTGCTCACACTGGTAAGGATATTTGCAATCGTAACATGACAGCAAAAAAGGTGACGTTTCAGCAATATTCGAAGCTTTTGAAATCATGCGCACCCATTTTCTCTAGAAATTTCATATTTTAGGCGCGCCATTTATCAGCAGATAGTTTACTGGGGTTCGAATTTTCATTTACAAATCTTTGCCAATTTGTTGTTCCACTGACCTAACTGACGTCAGGACATATATGGACTAGTTCACAATTTTAATAAATTACATGGAGACTCATAGTATATCATTCTCCTAATACTTTTTAAAGAGATATTGATGCTATTTGCATCATGTCAGTAATGCTATTATTCTTCAGCTTTGGTCTTAAAGCATTTCTCATGTTTATCACTAATAGCATTTTCTACTCTCCTTCTCAAGTGATGCTCAGAATAAATGAGGTTCCGTCCCTTCAGCAGAACTTTAAGTATCTTAACAGAGTCTGTCAGGATATTGGAGAGCATTATAGAAGACGTAAACCATGTGATCGAATCCCTCATGGATTCTATCCATACGAGTGATAAAGAGGCTGAATTTCTTAAAAGCTGTTCCATGAAGAAATTCTAACCAGATCAATTCAGCCTCATAAAGTTAATGGCGTCCAGATTCTTCACCTTTATCACCGAATACACCTTTACTGATAAGAAGTGTACCAATTAGTGCATCCTGTACATGACTTCTTTATCAAGGTTGGGTCTTTGGCTTTTTCGAAACTCTTAAATCCTTGGTTAGCGGACTGTACGTGCGTCCCTGCTGCGTTGGAAAATGAAGACGGCCATAATGGTCTTCTTGAACAGTACAATGAGGTGGCTGATGTGGGGAAGATTTCCATGGAGAAGTCATAACTCCGGGATTACGACTCATGTGCTCCCAGGTGCATTCATTTGCTTCACTATTTAAGTATGTAATGGCTCTCTGCTTTTTTTCTTTATTCATACAGTGGAGGAGCCCATAGCGTTCAAGAATGTGGAATTGAAAAATTATGAATTCAACATCTGCTGTTGGTG
>CAAAJI010000106.1:49586-60697 GCA_900642245.1 Fragilaria radians | reverse complement strand
CTCGTGCGAATTTATAGACGTGTCTGATCACCAAAGATTTCGATTGCTGATTAGTTGATTCTCTTTGATACAATGAACGGAAGTGATTATATACATGTGACTTACTCTTTCTGAAAGTTGATGTAGGCTGCGGAGAAAACGAGACAACTGTTCCCAGAGCGAGGGCGATTGTTAAAGCTTTGGTTTTCATCATCGTACTTGCAGTTCTATTTTATGATGTTGATTGATATGGGTAGGCTCCAATCTGACTATTTTAAACACGTACGCCAGTGATTTCTGACATGAAAAAAATCCGGAACCTTAGGTAACAAAATTAACCAGTATCGTGCGTTTCGTGTGATGATTTCATGTGCATGAATGGAGATTCAGCACGAAAGAACAAGATTTTTTAGTCTTGAACTTTTAGAGGACATGAAAGCCATATCTCAGGTCAAACAATTATGATTGACACCAAAAGTAATGTATTGAAAAAAGTGTAAAATAATCTAGTTTCTATGAAATAAGTGTAAGGTCATTAAAACCTTTGAAAATCAAAGCTTCACCATGAGTGCCAAACCAAAAGATAGTTGACATCTTTGATAAACAGATCCAAGAGAAGTATTAAGCATTATTTAGTCATTTATAAACCTTTGGGAGCGAAACGCCTTTTTAAAATATAAATTAAAGTGCATTGAAATGTAAATCTTTTTGTTTCAAGCTGTGAAACTAAAGATTTACTTTCCCACCGACAAATTCTCGTAGAATCTTTATTATACCTTTATAGAATTCTGAAAATTACTTGTTTCGGAACAACACTTCCTTGAAAAGTTCTTCTATTATCTGAACCACATTCCACAGCATGTTTCCAACTTAAATTGCGTTTTGTCAGAATGTTGTGATAAAACATCGTTGGTGTTTCTTTTCTCTGAATAATCGTAAGGCTTAGCATCTTTGATTCTACGGTTTCACAGAGAAGGGCATTGCTGATGCCTCTTCTTCATTATGCTTGAAGACACAGTTGCCTGATCGAAACTAGACATATTATTATCCATCATTACTTCAGGATCATTAATATGTTCAAATCACCGCCGGGTAGCGTTAATCAAAGGAATAAAGCTTCCAACCTGTGAATGATTATTCATTCCTTTCCTGACTTTAGAAGCCAATGCACTTCATACCTTCGAGGTATCAATTCAGAGTAAGCTTATTTATCCTAAATATATTAATGATAAGTATATACGATGATTCTCGAAAGATGTTAGGAAAAGTAGGAAGCAGCTCACAATTGAGCCAGACAATTGTTTATCTTACTTTCTCATATTAAAATCAGTTACTCTCTTCAGAAACAAAAAGGGAGGAAGGCATAACAATGCCTTTTGGCTCCTTTTTTGAAATCTGTTTCTGATATTTACATTGAGCAGATAAGGACATTTAGCAAATCATTTCCGGCTCACCCTGATCAATCAACGAAAATCTAGACATTGAAACTAAGATTAAATATATGAAGGATATAAGCAAGAGTTCTAACAAAAGGCAAGTTCTGCTAATACTGCAATGTGAAAAGTGATCATACCAATGGCGCTACAAAAGAAAGGTGAAGCAAAAATAGGTTGATAAAAATCAAAACCTGTCACAATCATTGATTTTGTTAAGCACAAAGTTGTCGTTGAAATAATGAATCAAATGTCCGAGGAAACTGGAGAGGCAATATTCAACAGCAAGAGAGAGCATATCGCACTTTAAATTTTGTCAAATGTCCCGCAGTTCTCAAGAACAGGTCAACCTCTCAGGTTGAAGAACAATTGAGTATCACGTTTGATATCTGTCACTTTTCTTATCGCTCACTGTCAATCGTTTACCAATCATACTCTCAATGTATACGAGGAAATACTTTCCGAACTTAAAAAGGATTTGGTGTTTAACAACGCAATAACATTTTAAAAAATGAATCTATTTTTTCAAGTCACAAAAACCGTTAAACAACATTAAATTTTTTAGTGGTATGCATCAACAAGTAATACTGTAACATTTTTGTCTTTGAACATCACTTCTTGTCAACAAGTCAACGAGATGATACATTGGATAAGAAGATGGATAATTTTAACTATCGTTCTTCGTAAAGCATTTTCTCTCCGCTCCCCTTTCCTCGATCATACTTGGAAGACATTTATCAAGACTTCTCATTTTGAAACGCATCGTAAGCATATCTTAAGTGGAAGACAAAAGATGAAGTTTGAACAGGTAGGGACAAATGCTCCAATTTATCAATAATGACCTATCGATTGCGATACAGACTTGTAAGATACGTCAATACCGCTCAAGTTTAATTCATATTATCTTGGAAAAAGCGAGATCGGATTCCAACGTAGTTATATAACTTGGAATAGCCTTTCCTTTAACAAATTAAATCTCACCACAGTTGGGGCACATTTTATTCAACAGACCCAGAATGAAGCTCTGGACCATTTCGATGAAGCAACATCAGAAAATAAATATCAGAATACGTTGGAATTTCAAGTACCACCACAGGATCAAACCGATGTCAACGATAGTCACAGTTCTTGTGAAGTAGACAACGTTGATGTTGCTATTATTGGAGCAGGAATATCTGGTCTTTGTGCCGGGGCCATTTTGAATACAGTATACGGGAAGAAGGTCGGGATATATGAGTCGCATTATCTTCCTGGAGGATGTGCCCACGCTTTCGACCGAGTCGCAAGCGATAATGTCACCTTTACTTTCGACTCGGGACCAAGCATTGTTCTTGGTTGCAGTAGACCTCCATACAACCCACTTCGCCAAGTCCTTGATGCTATTAATCAGAGTGTCGACTGGATTCCATACGATGGATGGGGAATGATTGAAAATCCTGGTAAAGAAAATGAAATAAGATGGAAAGTTCCTTTGGGCGAAAATCTTTTCCAGCAAGGTCCAATTCAAAGATTTGGAAACGAAACAACGCTTCTAGAGTTTGAGGAATTAAGGAATGTCACGAAAAGTCTGGTAAGTGGCGCGGTTTCTATTCCAGCCATGGCAATGAGATCCGGGAAATACACGCTTCTGCCCTTGCTGTTCTATCTTCCTGCATTGCTCGATATCATCAAGCAAGGAGAGGAATTAACAAGAGGGACATTCAAGCCTTACATTGATGGTCCTATTTATGTAGTTACTGACCCATGGTTAAGAGTATGGTTGGATGCGTTAGCATTTTCCCTATCTGGATTGCCAGCTTCGCGAACCGCTGCTGCGGCGATGGCATATGTCTTATACGACATGCATCGACCGAACGCTGCACTTGATTATCCTCGAGGCGGACTTGGTAAGGTCATAGACGCACTAGTTAAAGGCGTCGAGCAAGGAAAGGCCGGCTCAAAAGTATATCTTCGAAGCCCCGTGGACAGCATTGATGCATCTGTGGATGGAGCAAAAATTACTGGTTTGTCACTTAAAGGTGGAAAGAAAGTAATAGCAAAAGATGGAATTATTTGCACGGTACCGATTTGGTCGCTACACACGTTAATTAAAGACAAAAACATGCAAAACGTTCTGAACAACTTCAATCCAAAAGATCATCCGTTGCAACCACGACAATCATGGATCACGAATGGAGAGATCCGATACATCCGTCAAAATCGTGAACACGATGTTGCATCCATGTCTTCCTTGTTGCAAAAGTGTAGCGCTTCGGAAATGACAGGTTCGTTTTTGCATTTGCATCTTGCGATTCAATCAGAAGGGTTGGACTTAGATAGCATGGAAGCGCATTACACAATTATGGATAGGTCGATAAAAGGAAATGGTAGCGCATGGGATGGTCCCTGTGGAGAATTGAACATGATTGCTGTGTCAAATCCTTGTATCATCGACAAAACTTTAGCTCCCAAGGGGTATATAATTATACACGCCTATAGTGCAGCAAATGAGCCATTTGAAATTTGGAAAGATATGAAGCGAAACTCTCGTGATTATGTCCAGCTGAAAAAGGAACGTTGTGAGGTCCTTTGGCGGGCTGTCGAAAGCATAATTCCAGATGTAAGAAAGCGAACAGTCCTGGAATTAACTGGATCCCCCTTAACACACGAAAGATTTCTCCGACGACCTATGGGCACTTACGGTGTTGCAACAGAGGACTACCTGAAAGATGGAAGTACTCCTTACGATTCTCTCTTCCTGGCAGGAGAAGGAGTTTTTCCCGGTATTGGAATACCATCTGCCGCACTTTCTGGGGCGGCTGCTGCAAACGCCTTGGTTAATCCATTCCAACAACTAAGTGTGTTGTCCAAAATGAAAATGAAAACTAGACAAGATAAGGTTCCCTAGTAGTCAAACAATAATGTGTAGTTTACTAAATGTTCGAGAAACTTAGGAACAAAGCTTGGCTTGCTTGATGAGGTCTATCCATTCGTAAGATGGCACCAAATAGCAACGTTGCTTTTCCGTAGGATCAGCACGACTAAGGATTCCAATGACTTCACCTTGTTGATTGACGCATGGACCACCACTATGACCACCTATTGTTGGGCAAATGACAACTATTTCTTCACGGGGCTTGAAACGATGTCGAAGATAGCCAATACCATCTTGATTATTCACAAATTTCTTACAAACATAGCCCCTTGCAAAGTCGACGTATCTGTTAAGTATCTGACCCGGACCTAAGATTCCTTCTCCGCCTTGATTGAATCCTATGATTCTAACCTGCTCGTCAAGCTCACATCTGTCGGTGACTTTTAGTTGCTGAAGTCGCTCGCGTTTCATTGCATCATGGTTATGCTCCAACAGTGTCTCTGGCTCGTCGCCACATCCTTCACCATTCCCTCCGATATCGTTCTCCAGCTTTGTTGTGATACGGAGAATGCATGCATCCATTTGACACTCGTTTTTGCTTTCGATACTTGGATCCTTTTTCACGATTCTTGCGAAATAACGAAAAACCGCTCCACTGGAAGCAGTTCCGTTATCCTTGTTTCGAGGGATGATACCAATAACTACCTTTCCGTCTCTAAGCCCGTTATAGTTCTCACCAAACGGTGTAGACTTATCGCCCCAAATGTTCATCAAAGTATGACTCGCGGTTACAATAAGTCCACGTTTCTTGTCAACAATAAATCCTGATCCAACTTGAATTATTTTTCGAGCTCTTCCATCCCATAATCCAACCAATACAACTGCTCTGATTATATCACTGACCTGAATAGTATCGGCAGGATTAGAATGTTCGGCGTTTTCCTTTGATAAGCTATCAATAGGACCAGTTATTAGTCTGGTGTCAATGCGATGACCGTGATGACAGTGCATTGTTGTTTCACAGTTTTGAGCGGCTGCTCGCATCACTGTCCAGTCCCACGAGCTGGCATCACAGATAGCTTTCTTCGACAAACACTCAGGACAGAAACCTTGTCTCTCGAATTCAAGTCCTCCATACTCTTGCATAATTTTGTTCACTGATTTCAGCACTAGTAAATACCCACCATTCCAAATCCTACGACCGCCATCACCAACTTGACCTTTGGCGCTAATTACAAGGCGCCGCATGCCAGATCCCATCGCACTTGAGCCTACACATTGATGTGAATCTCGGTCCACAAGATGAGCAAAGATTTCAACGATGCTCTCTTTCAACTCCTTATTTTCGTTTTCGACTTCCGTCCCTAGTTTTAGAAAAAAAGCTGTTCGCCAACAAAGTATCTCCCTTACTCGAAGATTTCCATCCAATGTCCTGATTCCCTTGCCATGAAAAGGAGAACGGATCAATAGCTCACATCCTTTAGACACAGCATAAATCGTACTAAGTACAGCAGCAGACATTCTTTCCATCAAACCAGGTGGGACTCCGTCAGGGAATAGGATGGAATGACAGAGTGTTATTTTCCAACTATCAGTGTTCTTATATGTCCAGGCCTCTGCCGGTTCTCCAGGCCCAAGTAAACTCGGTAAAAAGAAGAAAGATGATTGGGATTCAGATTCGTGTTTTATATCAACTAGAATAGGTAAATCTTTTTCTTCATCCGTTATTGCGATTGCATATTCCTTTCCGCCAAGCAGGGCCTTCTCTATGCTGAGATCAATAGGAACGAAGACTCCAAATCTGATCAAGAGTTGCTGCAAAAATGTGAACGGTGTAATCCTCATGTTATTGGAGTATTCTTCCGCCCGATCAGCAGCTTTCCTTGTGAATTTCTTGGCTTGCCAGAGCATCAGCGCATCCTCGGCAGTAATCACAGGGCCGTTGAGATTTCCCTCGTATGCCCTGTAGGCCACGCGAGACTCATGAGAAAAGTGACGACGAGTCTCCCTTATTTCCGTGTCTAGGTCATGACGTAAAATACAAGCTACGGAGGCAACAAGCCAGCGTGGATTCAAAAAAATGTAGTGAGAAAGGCCACCAGAATCTAAATCCCCAAATGAAGTCATAGAATCGTCCTCAGAGGAAGTAGGGATTGACAAAGTGGTTTCGTCCATGGAAAGAAATACATTTCGTTCGTAATCTTCTAAGTCATCATCGCCAATATTGGATTGAGGTGATTCATTTTCACTCTTGACTTCTTCATCCTTTGGACAACCTGTCTCATGCTTCCGGTAGTCAGAGATAACGTTTCCAAAATACGATAGCTCTCCGGTATTAGTCAGAAAGTGAAGAGCATCACTGATGTCTTCTACATTTCTCAAACCACGCTCAGATAATTTTGAAATAAAATAGCCAAATTCAACGACTTTAAATTTGTCTCTTATTTCGCGAACAGTATCTCGTACATCCAGGCGCATTCGAGGGATTCGGGCACCCACATGGCCTCGAAATATGGGATATTTTAAGCCAACTTTGTCTCTTCCAGTTGCGATGTTGACGATGTGCTCAGTCAATCTTCCAAATCCAGTATATTCAGTACCACTAACACGAACGACATTATCATCAGGGGCGAATAACAGCTTCGGACGAGTGTATGGGCACAATAGTTTCCGAAGTCGATTGGCAGCATCATCATCCGCCTTGTTCTCGGCAATGTATTGATCCAAGCGCTGTTTCAAACCCGCAATTCTTCTCTCTTCGTGTTTCAGTAAGCGAGCTTTAAGAATGTTACACCTGCGAACAGCTTCCCCTTCATTATCTTTCTCAAAGAAATCATTGAAGGAAGCAACCGGTAAAATGGCAGCTCCAGGAGTGCATGACTGAATGCATTCTACCCAAAACTGGACCTTCTCATCAATATCCCTCTCTAAAGCCCTATCTGCGCGCCGACTTTCTTCCTCGATATGAAACTGATCGTCTTCTTCGTCATCCGACGAGTCATAGGACAAGCTGAAAGTTCCGTGGTCTTGATTTGTGTGTTTTCGTCTATGTGTGTTTAGATTTGTTGCCCCCATATCCCACACAATCACGTAGAGTGCGTGTGGGGAAAAGAAGAGTTCATGAGTTGCATGATATACATGTTGCCCAGCAAAATCCCATACACTGAATTTGACTTTGACGTCTCGAGCAAACTTTTCATCTTCAAACTCAATTCTTGTATCGACATAATTTCTATCCTCATTACTGCAGGGATCCCATTCATATATATCAACACCAATAGTTCTTTCATCCCTTTTCGGGATAACAGCATTCTTACCTTCAATGAGTCTTTTTATCATTGAAGTCTTTCCAGTCATAGCCATGCCAACAAAAATTACTTTTAGAGTATCGTTAACAACTGCATCATCAGCTTCCCCCAAAGATATATCCCCGTTAACAGAATTCACTTGAGCGTCTAAAGGACTGATTAATTCAGACTCCGAATGATTATCCGATTTAGATTCAGAATGATGAACAATTTTTTCAAATTGATCATCGTACGAACGACTCCTTAATCTAGGAAGACCTCTACCAATCACTTGATTAGGTAGGACAGAATCGGATAATCTAAGTGAATTAGATGTCTCTTCTTCACCAAAGGACTTACTATTGCCACTCGAACTCAATTTAGTCCCGAAAAGGCGGAATGGATTTTTGCCCTCACGTTTCTTGGATTTCACAATCTTTTTCTGCACTTCCTCAAGAGCCTTATGCTTCACCTGTTCCTCTGCTCTGAGACAATGATAGTAGCGTCTCATGCTACAGATTCCACGTTCGCATGTCTCAATGGGAGGCTGGATTACTGGATTACTAGAGACATCGATCGTCCTGATATCCATCTCACAAATTCTCATTGGCACTTTCTCGAGAAAATTGTTCATCACCAAAAGAGTACGCAAAGACTTCAGGTGATCTAAGTCATCTGGCAAAAAGGCTAAATCATTGTATCCAAGGTTGAGAATTTCAAGCTTTGACAAAACCTTCGGATTCCTTGGCACAACTATTTCTGCTACTTTGTTGCCATACATATTTAAGTCTTGCAGCTCAGGAATCCCCTCTAACGTTGCCTGAAGATGATAACAAATTAATAAAATTCTTTTGCAATTTGTTTTCTTTGACTCAACTTACCTCCTCAGGAAAGTCGCTTAACTTGTTATGACTTAAATTGAGCTTTCGAAGCTGCGGCAGATTCCACTGATTTGGTAAGGTTACGAGCTCACACTGCGAGAGATCAAGATGCCGTAGCGTCGGAAGGCACTGTACCAAAGTAGATGGAATTACACTGAGGCGATTCTTTGCTAAAGATAGTTTGTAGAGGGAAAGCCCAAGAGATGTACCCTCCAGGTATTGCATCGGAATATCACCAGCGGAAAGTTTCATATTTTCCAAATTCAGTTTCTTTTTCTTTGGCCATCGAATAGTCTCACAAGCATCAAGACGTGAATTTATATCTGTCGTCTTAGTGAGAGTTGGGGGGTTAGCGTCTGTAAATGTTGACGTTTCGACTCCAGTCGGAAAGATTAAGGAACTTGATTTTGGTGCCAAAGAACCATTTCGAGGGTTTTGAAGGGCTTTTCCGTAGAAAAGTGAACACGAATGATCACTGGAAGATCGACTAACAGAGTCTTCTCCAGATACGATTAATGGAGGTGAGGCAAAAGCTTCTTTATCCATGTGTCCAAAATCAATATCAGAGTTTAGTGCATCGATTTTTATTCTGCGATCAAATGAACGTTGCTTTGAGATTTTCTTTCCTTCCTTCGTTACTTTTTCACTATCCTTCGTTTTCTTTGATACTTTCTAAAGAAAGATATAAAGATTTAGAAAAATTCATGACAATAAACATTCTTAGGCTTTAGTCATTTACTTACCGTATTTTCTTGCTCGTGTGGTGTCTGTGGAGATTGCAAGAGTAATGGTAAGTTAGACCTTGAGCTTGATCTTTTTTCTCCGGAACTAATTGAGCTATCTTGACGTTGATTCATGCTCATACTGTTAAAATTCGGTCCGGCTAAATCCCCTGAACTACCACTAGTTCTCCAGAAGCTAACACCAGTTTGCTTTCCAGAGTTTAATCGCCTATGAAATTCATCCTCGACATCGTCTTCTTTTCTCGTGAGAAAATATTCCTGCTCGTAGGAGAATGTGGGCTCAGCGTCATCTGCCTTTTCGTTGATGGGCCTATGAGGGATGTGAATGGGACGTGGATTTGACATTCTCCAAAATTCTCTTCTTATCCTATATGTACTATGGGGATTCTTCGAAGGGTTTTAGACGTGACAAATACTGAAGAGTAGAAGACGGTAAATTTGCCGTTGGAGACTTAGGGATACGGTGTAAGCTTGCAAAAGCCACTGAAAGGTGCAAAGGAGGTGGTTGGATCGTACTAGCACTGAACATATTGGCATACTACTACTTCTTTTCTCATAAAAAAATGCACTGAACAATGGAGAATGAGTATGTAATAAATTTATTAATGACGTCCAACCCTGTCACCTAGTTCACTTCTCTCGCATGTTCTTATGTTATGACCGCATACACCACATCATGAGCAGACAATTGGTGAATGTTCGGTTTCCAATTAGTTGTCGAACCTTATTCGGCCGACCTCTTTGTGAAACAAGTTGAGGCGGTAATTTTCATCAACTGCCATTGGGCGGATTGTAAACTAGTAGACCACTAAAGTAGTAGATTTTTTTACTTTTCATCAGTGAAGTCAATTAAATTATCCCCTTTTTCACGAATTGCGACAATTAAATGAGGACTTACCTTCGAAGCTTTTTCCCACAGCAAGAGCATTATATATGATGTTGCCAATGTTCAGTGCCAAAGTTGTCAATAAAATAGTACAGTAAATCCAAGCGTTGGTGGCCCAATGTGTACTCAAATGCAAATTTTGGTGCAACTATTTAAGTAAGCTCTATTTCACGGGGCATACCTCGGCCCCGTTTCAATAGTACAATTTGTTTCAGAAAAAAGTACGATTTCGGTGAATATTTTCAGTTCTCGTACGATTTTGTAAACTCCCCTAGATCAAACGTATTAATGAAACATGTTGATTATTTTAGATATGGTAGATGGTAGAATAATAAAGTGTTTTGAATCATTCCTTTATAAAGTAACCTTACCTGACCCTAGACGAATCAAAACTACTCTGCAGTAACGATAGAAACTTATCACTTAACTGTTATGTCAATGATAAAGCAAACCTTGCTTCCTTCTTTTTCTCCTTCTTTTTTCCTTTATCGCGCCTATAATTCTCAAAATAATTTCTCTTTTTGCATAACGCCCATACACTGGTAAGACTTTTCTTTCCTTAAAAAAAGTACGTCTTTCCGAGATCCCCCAAGATGTGGGCGGCAAAAAGCTTTAGAAGCCAGCTACGGTAATTATACAATGGATCATTTAAGATCTCGAAAGCAATACTCCTATTAAAATACTTGGAAGTAAGTGAGATACAATCACTGAATGAGTTATAGGCTTTCCCCCCTGGAGCTAAAATAAGACTCGGATTTAAGGAATTAATAGTAATCCCAACCCAACTCTCTATAAACCATTTAAACTAACGAGGAAATACAAAGTCATAGATTCCACCCCTTTTCCCACTAACCTTGTTCTCTCGATTGGGTTAGAACGTACAGTTGAGCAAAAAGGATTTGTTTTTCAACGATAGTCAAACTTGATCAAGCAAGTTCACATTACCTTTGTTGCCACATAGAGTCTGAGCTGTGTTAAACTAGTAAGAAAATAGTGATATTAGACTAAGCTATTTAATATATATCTACACTACTAAAAAAGTTTCACG